>CACVCL010031104.1:0-36665 GCA_902729485.2 Mus minutoides
CCCTCTCTCTCTCTTTCTCTCCTGGTTTTCCTTCAGTGCATTCCTCAGCCCTCTCTGCCAGCTCCCCTTTTTATACCTACCCCTCCCTAGGAACAACACTCTGATTCCTAATATGCCTTCTGTGTCCCATGGCTCTGAGTTCTGGGGCTCTCCTCATAGGTTACATGTGCCTTTGGGCAGACTTGTCCCTGTGCCAGGACAGTTTCTGATGTCCCATCTCATTCATGCCCTCTCTTCCATCTTCCTGAATCCTGCCTACTCATGTTCTAGAGACTGATTCACAGGGAACGCAGTGTCTGGTGGCTAAATATGGATGCAGAGCGAGGGCCTAGATCTGAGCTAATGAGCTGTGTGATCTAGGGCAAGTTTCCTGACCTCTCTGTACTTTACCTTTCTCTCCTAGAGAATGAATAAGATAGAAATATCTGCCTGTAAAGGGGTATGTATGTGTGTGTATGTGTGTGCGTGTGTATATATGTGTGCAAGTGTGTATGTGAGAATGTATGTGTGTACATGCATGTGTGCATATGTGTATGTATGTGGATGTACATGAGTGTGTATATGTGTGTATTGTGTATATATGTGCATGTGTGTATGTGTATATATGTGTGTGCAAGTGTGTATGTATGTGCATGCGTGTATATGTGTATGTGTGTGTATGCGTGTGCAAGTTTGTGTGTATGTGTGTATATGTGTGTGCATATGTGTGGGGGAGGGTGCATGTGTTTGTATATATGTGCATGTGTGTATATATGTATATATGTATGTATGCATGTGTGTGATGTATGTGTGTATGATGCATGCATGCCAGAGTCAGGTGTAGCTCCTCAAGCACCATCCACCTGGTCTCTCAACTATGCGGTGCTCACCGAGTGGGCTATGCCAGCTGACCAGTAAGCTCGATGCACTGAGCTGTCTCAGGTGCCCGACATTTTTACAGTTTCTGGGGATCAAACTCTGATCCTCATGCTGACACAGCAGGGATGTTATTGGCAGCTTAACCATCTCCCCACCACTCCAAAGATTATTAAAAGAATCAATAAACTAATATTTGTGAAGTTTGGCCCTCATTGTAAGTATACTGTGTGCTGAAAGAAAATGATGGACACTAAAAGTTGTTTGTAGTTTGTTTTTAAATGTCCCGCCTCTCCCCTGCCTGTTTCACCACCGAGGCTTTTCACTTCCACTGTCACTGTCTCCCCAAGACACTCTGATCCATTGTTCAGGAATCCTGTTCCAGTCATTTGTGCCCAGCCTGGCACATGACAGCTCTCAGCACATTTGTTGAATGACTGAGAGGCCATTAGGGGTGAATTTTCCATGGCAAATTAGAGATGGTGGGCTTCAATTTTCCTTGGGAGGCATTCTGGCAGGGAGTAAGACTGGGGTTCTGTTAGGCAACAGCACCTTCCACACCCCTGATTTCTTCAATTCTGTAAACTGATCAGGTGACAAGACCCCTCGTAGTGCCAAGCCCAGTTAATCCAAACCAGACCGGCTCACGCTGAACCTTTCTGTATCCTGTCAATGGCGCTTTCTTTCCCGTCCCTCATACCTGTTTCTTTCTCTGTGCGTAATGAGCTTCATATTTAAAACATGAAAAGCCAATAAAACACAAAACCCGCACATCAACAGTGCTTTGTTCAAGGACGTCCTGTTTAATCAAGAGACTGTCTTGAGTAACACACTCAATTTACCCACCAGGTGCCAGGTGGCAACAGACACTTCAGGGGGATGGGAGCCAGGTGACAACAGGGCTAGACAGCACAGGAGATGGAAAAGCTGTGTTCTCTGCCCCTGAGGACTCACAATGTCCCAGATGCTTTAGGCCACACATCAGCCACCCAAGGCAAGCGTCCTTAGAAATCAAAACCACTCCCCGGCACCATTAATGGAGCTGGGCTTTAATTAGCCCAGCAGAGCATGGGACTCGGGGAATTTTTCTCACCTCTTTTGCTCCTTTCAACTAATATCTGAACACTTCATTTTCTCATAAGCGTTTGCCACATAACAAGCACTAATGAAATGACCAATATTAACCCATTGTTAGATTAAACAGAGTACGCCATTGGCTGATGGCGTCCTGTATGATTGGAGTTTGAAAATGGGTCCTAGCCCATGATGAAAATATTTGGTATCTGCCTAATGAGACCATTCTTGTGCCCACCCCATCCACCCCAAAAAGACATTATATTAAAATACTGCATGTTAATGACCGCGTACTAAGCACTTTCCACTCCAGGGCTACATCTGTGGGTGAGGCAGATTCCCCAATATTAAATGCTCCAGCCAGGGCCACATTCTTAGCGAGGTGTCTCATTGGCTACTCCCCAAATATAACTTAAATTGGCTTAAAATAGAACAATCCCATGCTAACCCGGTAGCATTAGCAACTCTATTAACAGGCAATTTCACATCCACACCAGAGGGAGTACAAGGTAATTTGCTCATTATCAACACCCTCTGGCGGTGGGAGGAAATGACTGTTCATCAAAAAGGATTTTCCAGTGTAACAAGAGCGGCACCCACATGGAACCACCCCATGGTAACCATCCAACTCACCCTTCCTTTCCAGGACAAGATCCCTGGAAACAGCTTAGGGGAAGGCTTGCTAGGAGAGGGCTGCTTACCTCCCTGATCCAAGATCTTCTCTTACCCACACCTCACCTTTAACCTTTGTGGTTAAAGTTTGACGAATTATCCTAAAGGTACAGGTGGACCCTAGGACCAAAGGGATTATTTAGAGCAAAAACTCTGCCAAGGCCCGGACACTTGACTGGTACCTCACACTGCTCTAAGCCAACAAGCTAAAGGCAGGTAATTCCTGAAGACCACTGAGGCAGACCTGCTCGAAACACGCAGCTGGTTTGTAAAGAAAACGGGCCATTCCAAAGGTGGTATCTCACCCACCCTCAGTCTTCATTCAGTAACTAACTCTTCAGATACTCAGTCCTTTTGCTTGCTTTTAATCAATGCTGAACAAGCCTCTCTACAGGATATACTTACGTATCTGGATTAAATATTATACTGTAACACTAGCAAAGAAGTCAATTTCTTAGCTATTGTTCTACTCAGTTGTCTCTTTTTCTTTAAGAAGAGTCATCTCCTAACTTCTGTGCAGCTGTTTGGGTCTTTCCCTTTTCTTCCTAGTTCTGGCTCCTGGTCTCTTAGACATGAAGGTCAGGCTAATCTGACTGCAAGCAATTTTTTTTCTCATATGTATCTATATGTAATGTATGTACGTATATATGTATGTTTCTGTAGAGATGAATGTGAGGAAGTGTGGTACAGTGTGTGTGTGTGTGTGTGTGTGTGTGTGTGTGTGTGTGTGTGTTTGTCTGTGTGTTGAGGTTTAACTCTGCCTTGGTAACTCTTCACCTTGTTTACTGAGGCAGGGTCTCTCAGTTGTCTCTACCTTATTCATGCAGACAAGGTCTCCCAGATGAATCCAAAGTTCACCCACAGTTAATGTACCTAAGCAGTTTTCTCTGAGAATCCTGTCTCTGTTTTCAGCGTGCTGGAATGACAGGCAAGCCACCATGCCTACCTTGCATTTAGGTGGATTCTGGGGATCATCTCATATTTACATGGTAAATAAACCATCTCTTCAGCCCTGAAGCAAAATTTGATGTCATTCCCAGATTCGAGCACCTGTCAGTGCCCCCTGCTGCCTCTAAACAAATTCTAGACTCTAAATCCTAGTTGGAAATTTTTATGTCTCCTCTGCATGCTAGAATACAACCCGTCACCTTCCATCAGAATCAAGAGCAAAATCAAAAGCGATCATCTCATAAAATCTCTCTTGATTTTTGTCTCTACACAGCAGTGGGACTGCAAGTTCAAAGGGATTTAAGAGGAAAGAGAGGCATCCCTTAGAACTTAAAAGAAGAAGGATTGTTTGGGGAGAGCTTAACTCATGACAAAGTAGATCGAGGCTAGCAGAGCCAGGATAGATTAAACAAAATAATACTGGAGGGGAAAAAAAACCTTAACAGCTTTGTGATGGAGAGAGAGAGGCACCTAGAGCCCTTCTAGAGGTGTCCAGAAGACAGAGCTTGGCCAATAGATTGAGAGCGTCAACTCCATGGTAAAGATCTCAACTATCTGAGATCCTTTCATGATTCTTTCTTAACCGGTTGCTATTCAAGTGGATTATTTCAGGGTCCTTTGCTTTGTCACCTTTCAGACCTCTTCAGTCTCTTATGTCAGTCTATCCGTAAGGAAAGAGCCTACCAGTCATGGAGACTGAGTATCCCAGTCCCCGTGACATGACTTCCTTCTAGAGCCATTAGCGTGATGTTCTCCATTCTCTCAGGCAGTACAATTCAGCATCACTGTATGACAGGGAGTTGTCTGTTAATTTGAGACAAGATAGCTAACAAGGAAAGCACGGTCCCTTGATCTTCTAGAGGAAGACATGGACACGTGTATACATGATTCTAATGCAGTGTGATGACGGCTCTGGTCAAGGGATCGGGGAACAGGATGGAAGCATGTTCTCAGAGGAAGGACCCAGGTCTTGGGAACCAGAAAGGGCTTTCCATAAGACATTGTATTTACCCTGAGTCCTAAGGGACCAACTGGGACCCTCAACACCAGCCTGAGGATGGGGGGAAGAGGGAGCAGAGTGATGCATGCAGTATAAGAAGCATGGGGCAAAGGCATACTCCAGCAGAGCTATGGAAGGAAGAAGATAGAGAAGATGGTCAGAAAGATGCACAGATCAAAGAAACCTTCCTAAGCCGTTTGACCTAAACTTTACATGTTATCAA
The DNA here is from genome assembly GCA_902729485.2 of Mus minutoides. Taxonomy (NCBI): domain Eukaryota; kingdom Metazoa; phylum Chordata; class Mammalia; order Rodentia; family Muridae; genus Mus; species Mus minutoides. Next base: position 4,773 of record CACVCL010031104.1, read on the forward strand.
TAGAGGGCGATTGAAAGACTTTAAACCAATCCATGACCAGATCATATCGTTAGTTTCTGAAATGAGTGTGGCGTTTGAATGAGGATAGAAGAAGCAACAGAAGCTTGAGAAAGAGAGACAGACAGACAGACAGACAGACAGACCGACAGACAGATAGACAATATCAAGACAGTACCAGATTCTTGGACTTTAGCAAATAAAGTAGGCGATGGTTCTTTTTACTGGATAGCATACAGGCACACCATTATATGTGTGTTAGAAAAACAATCATGAACAGAGGGGGAGCTTTGAAATAGAGGATTATGGGTTTCCTGGCGGAGACATTGAATTACAGAAACGGCCAGGGTTGTCCAACCATCTAGAAGGCAAAGCCATGCCAGAGATTCTATGTTGGAGCAATTCTGAATGGTAATTGATGTCAGGCTGCTAAAAGGGCCCTTAGCTGTTACAGGATAAGAAAGAAGAGGCCAGGAGAGAATCTTGGAGACCAGTTCAGGCACAAGTAGGAGGAGTGTGTGCCAAGGGCTCTAATGAGCAGCCAAAAAAAAATCTGAGACAGAGTCTCGGAATCCAAGGACAGAAAGTGATTCTGGGATTGGGGTGGGGCGGCAGCATTCCAGAAGTAGCCTCTGGTATCACGTTGATCAAACACAGTAAGGCCCATCTATTCAGTAAGATGAGTGACTTGAGGCCAGGAAAGACAGAGAGTGGGTAGTGTCAAAAGTGATTCCTTTTTCTTTTTGTACAGTAGAAGATACTTTAACATCACTGTTTGAATTAAACTGTGTCCCACCCCCACCCCAAATTCCTATGTATAGCCCTAACCCCCAAGACCCAAAAAACATGACCTTATTCAGAAGTGGGACTATTGAGATAATAATTAATTGAGATAAGGTCATACTAAGTGGCTTAAAGTTATAACATACTCTCACCACACTGGGTACAAAACAGTTGAAGTCGAAGTATCAGCAAGGTTGGTTCTTTCTGATGGCTGGGATGGAGAATCCATTCTAGGCCTTCCCTGGTTTAGCTGATTCTCCCACAATATTTCGCGTTGTTTGGCACATCCATCCGAGCTCTTACACTTACTACTGTCATCCGAATCGCATTCTCCCTGTGGGCGTGTCTACTTCCAAATGTCCCTGTCATCAAGAGAGCAATGACATGAGAAACTGAGAGACAGACATGCACCCACGAAGGATGCCATAGAAAGATGAAGATGGACTTAGGAGCATTGAGTCGGCACCCAGGGAGTAGAGCACCCCCCAAGAGAACAACTCTTTAGATATCTTGATCACAGACCTCTAACCTTTTGGAGTAGTGACGCTACACATCTCTATTTTAAGCCACCTGGTTGTGGGATTTTGTTACGTTTCTCTGGAAACGTGAATAGAACTGCTAACAAGATTTCCTACTGAGCTTCCTTATTAGAGAGTGGTGGGGGGAACCTCAGTGGTATGCATGCACAGAATAATCTCTGGCATATGGTGTGAGGAAGCTACAAAATGCCATGCGGTGCTCAGAGTGCCATGACCACTTCCAGGCCTCAAGAGCCAAGGGAGGGAGCAGAGTAGAAATAGTCAAGGGGGTGACTGCACAGAAGAACCCTGAGAAAGGCATCTCCATCATTCCTGGGGACCTTCCAGGGCAGAAGCTGATGGCAACATGCACGTTGTGCACAGTCTCCCTTCCCTCTGGTCTGCTGTTGATGCTCTCTGCACTGGCCAAGCCAGGCCGCCAGAGGCCAGAGAACAGGGGTACACCTTAGAAGGCAGAGAGCTGGGCTGGAGAGATGGGTCTGTGGTTAGGAGCACTGACTGCTCTTTCAGAGGTCCTGAGTTCAATTCCCAGCAAAGACATGGTGGCTCACAACCATCTGGAATGGGATCCGACAGCCTCTTCTGGTGTGTCTGAAGACATAGACAGTGTGCTCACATATATAAAATAAATCTTTAAAACGAAGAGGAGGAGGAGGAAGAAGAAGAAGAGCTGAGGGGGAAGGCAGATGGAATCCCCTGCCCCAAGCCTTTTCAGAGCCCCATACTGCAATGTACATTTAAAGTTTTAAAATGCTAATCCTGAGAAGATAACTCAGTAAAGCATTTACTATGTAAGAATGGAGACCTAAATGCTGGCCCCAGAGCTCACATTTTTTAAAAAAGTCAGTTATGGCAGTGTGTGCTTGTGATCCCAGCCCTAAGGATGCAGAGACAATCTGATCCTTGGTATTCATTGGACAGAGAGCCCAGCTGAATCAGTAAGCCCCAGGCCAATGGGAACCTGTCTTAGAAACAAGGTGACAACCCCTGAGGAATGACAGCTATGGTGGTCCTCTGCACATGTACACATAGGCACATAGGCAGAGAGAGAGAGAGAGAGAGAGAGAGAGAGAGAGAGAAGAAGAAGAAGAAGAAGAAGAAGAAGAAGAAGAAGAAGAAGAAGAAGAAAGGGAAGGGGGAAGGGAGGGAGAGGAGAAGGAGAAGGAGGAGGAGGAGGAGGAGGAGGAGGAGGAAGAGGAGGAGGACGACAACGACGACGACAACCAGAGAGAAGCTACTAGTTACAATGCAGCGCTCTGCGTGAGGCTACCTACAGGAATGTGGGAGCTTTTTTTCCTGTGTATTATTGTACATTTCTATATCGCTTGCTATGTACCAGGTTCTCAGAACTTATGACTTGCTGAATAAATTAATACTTAGTCTGTTTCTCTGCTCTTTGTTTGTTTGCAATTTGGTTTAGTTTGACATAAGATCTTGCTGTAGCGACCGTGACACTAACCTCACGATCTTGTTTCACCCTCCCAAGGTTACCACACCCAGATAACTTCTCTTTTTCTATCTTTATAAACAGCCCCAAAGGGAGAGATTCCCTGCTACTGCTGCCTAATGTCACAGCTTTTGAAGTAACTGTGTTAGAGCTCTCTTTTCTTGGGGGCACTTTGGATATATACCAGTACCCCTGTAGAGACCAACTCTGTGACTTGAGGACTTGTACCAAGCAGAAAGTGACTCTAAGCTTTGGTCTATAGCACAACTGGTGAGAAAAGTGCCTTTCCTTCATGATTATAGATATTAACTATAATATTTAACTAACTCTTCTCTAGTTAAAGAAACTATATTATCAAAACTAATAATGCTGGTCTTGGGGTGGAAGGTATCTTGGCAGCAAAGCATTTGGTGAGCATGTGTCTTAGGGTTTTATTGCTGTGAAGAGATACCATGACCATAGCAGCTCTTACAAAGGAAAACATTTAATGGGGCTGGCTTTACAGTTTGAGAGGTTTATTATTTTCACATCAGGATGCAGGCAGACATGGAGCTGGAGAAGGACCTAGAGTTCTATATCTCTTTTTTTTAAGATTTATTTATTTATTTATTTATTTATTTCATGTATATGAGTACACTGTACCTGTCTTCAGACACAGCAGAAGAGGGCATCAGATCCTCGTTACAGATGGTTGTAAGCCACCTTATGGTTGCTGGGAATTGAACTTAGGTCCTCTGCACTCTTAACTGCTCAGCCATCTCCCCAGCCCTCAGTTCTAAGTCTTGATCAGCAGGCAACAGAAATGGCTGTCATACTGGGTGGAGCTTGAGCATAGGAGACCTCAAAGCCCACGCCCATAGTGACACACTTCCTCCACCAAGGGCATACCTAGTCCAACAAGGTTACACCTCCAAATAGTGTCACTCCCTGTAAGCCAAGCATTCAAACACATGAGTCTGTAGGGGACCAAACCTATTCAAGCCACCATATTATGCATGAAGCCATGTGTTCAATGGCCATCACCACAGGAAAATAATAATAAATGCTATTTTTTTTAAAAAACCTACCACCTGTTGTACTACCTGTGTATGCTTCAGCGCTAGAGACCTGAACAGCATTTTGTTTGTAATATAGAAGTTGGCATAGGGACCCTTGGTAAGAATAGCAAGTCTTCCATAATGAAGGCTGTTGCTTGTCTGTTCACAGTCTCCACCATCTGGTTTTACAAGTTGGAAGAGCTGTTTTTGTTGCTGTTGTTGTATTTTGTTTTGTTTCACAAAAGAGGCCCAGCTATGTGGCAGTCTTTGGATCTCTGGATTGTCTTTTCCAAGTGAAATTAAGGATTTGGGGCTTGGGGGCATATAGATAGATAGATAGATAGATAGATAGATAGATAGATAGATAGATATATGATTTACCTCTGAAGTCATCAGCTTCTCAGAAGCCCTATAGTCAGGGCTCTAAACTATTGGTTCCCCAGTCTTGAAACTGAAAGACCAACTTTAGATCTCAGCCTAACTCATGTATGTGGGCACTGCATTATCTTTAGTTTGGGGGGGAAAAAGGTTCAATAAAATAGAGAAGTTTTCATAATGGAAAAAGGCTGCTCGTGGGTAAACCATTTGAGGAAAGTCAGAACTGAGCTTTGACCAGATTTCTCTCTGACATGAATAATAGGATTTAAAACAGGCCCCAGAGGACATCTGTGATGACAAATGAGGAAACCAGGTCTGTGAGAAGTATCGTGGGTAAACCAGAAATGCCGTACTCAGAGACTGCTAGAGGAAACAGGTGGAAACCAGACTGCTTTATGAAAAGAACACATGTAGGACCATGGGGTAAAAGACAGGTAGTCAAGTACTTTAAATACACACTTAAGTTCAAAAAAAGCAAGGGGCGGGAAGAAGAGGTAGTGTCCTGGGACATGCTCCAGGATCCGCGCTGTCACCCAGTGCATAGGATGCCCACTGATCCTTACAGCCTATCACCAGCTCTTAAAGACATCGCACCCAAATGCTGCGATGCACTGGGGAGGGGAAGGGTGGCGGGGAGTGTCATTTCCTCCATTCGTTTTGAGTACAGGAATTCCCTTTGAAGTCTCCCTTGTTAGAACCCTGCAAGCGCCTGGGTTTCAGTGCTAGTCACCAGCTGTGTGTTGATGCGCTCTTGGTTACATAGCACGGACCGCTGCCGCCTTCAGTCAATCGCTTTAGCCGAAGGCCTCTGATTTGTTCACATTTACTACAACACATACAGAGGGCTGCAAGAATTTTTTTTTAACTATTGATCTGGTGCTTTAAGAGGGGAAAAAATCTCCTTGGCTGTCTAAACACTATCGATCCCTGCTTGGGAGTCGCAGCAGAAGTGTAGAAAGGGCGTGGATGAATTGAAATTTCATTTCCGACAACTTGTTCCTGTTATTTTTACCCTTTTGGATGGGGAGAAACACGTTGCTGCGGCTTCAGTCAATGTGGTCGATAGCTCCACTGAGAAACTCAACACAGCTTCTGCCAGAGGTTTGGCAATAAGACGCGATGTTGGATTTCAAACATGTGAAACTGAAGGGACGATGGTAAAATGTGTTCAGTTTTAACACCAGACGCAAAGCATGTGGCTCTCGGCTCTAAAGGACCCGCGGGAGCTCAGGCGCTGGAGAGAAGGGTTCTGGTCACTAACACCACTCGAGTTCCTGGAGGGCCTCAGGTCTGACTCTTAACTGGCTTTCTCTGACACTCAAAGGAGACATCCAGTTGAACAAGCTCAGTTTTAGGCTTTGTTGATTCCTTAGAGGAGATCACCCTGACAGACGTTGTGTGGGGAAAGTTCCAGTGCAGGAACGGGAGCTGTGGGTCTGGCAGGAGTTAGTGGATGCTACTGGCATGCAAGAGTGCCTGTCTGCAGCAAGCGGCCTCGAGAGGCACCCCGGCCCCTAAGCTCACCAACGGGAAGGTGAGCTCTGTGCCAGCTGCACCAGCTTTCTTCTTTTATTAGATGTTCAAAGAATTCAGGAGAGAACCAGGCTCCTGCTTTCTACTGGCAACATCTGGCATTTTGTAGCTCTGCACCTTTGATCTTTGCGCATAGCAAAGCCCTTCACAGCCCACGCCGCATTACCTATGGACACAGCAGCCCCGTGGTAGGAAACATGGCCAGATACCTCTCATCACCCCTGTTTTCCGTGTTGCAATATACAAATGGTTCTTGGTTCTGGGAGGAAAGGTTTCATTATGGATCTCAAATACTCCCTCTCCTCCTCCTCCTCCTCCTCCCCCTCCTCTTCTTCTTCTTCTCTCTCTCTCTGTCTCTCTCCCTCTCTTCTCTCACTGTCTATCTCTCTGTCTCTCTCTTAGTTTCTTCAAATCCTGCTTTTTTTTTAAAGGCTAAATGTACTTCATAACTACTTCTTAATAAGCAGCACTTCATTTATATTTCCAATTCTTCTGTAGGCTCATTTCTGTCCCCCAGCCCCAGACCTCCCATTGCAGAGAGATATGAAAACTCTCTTCTCCCCCTGGGAGCCAAGAATCTGCATTGCCGATGAGGTTGCAAATTCAGACACAATAAACAGAATTAAGAAAAACCGAGCTGGCATTTGACAGAAATTGTAAAATGACACTCAGAAATGTTGCTCTTGTGGAAATTACTGATATTAAAATATAAATCAGTGTCTTGTGCTTCCCGTAGCACCAGGGGCCTCTATTAGGTTATACAGTTTGATTGCTGAGCTGAACCTAAGAGACTTGGCAGTTCGGCGTTGAAGTTATCACAAAGTCTTTAACCCCTTTCCTGCCAGAGAGTAGGCATCTAGGAACAGTAACCCATTGGTGCTATCCCGACTGCCCCTGACAGTCCTCATCCTTTTCTCTGGGATGTTTAAAAACTAGGAGAAGATAGAGAAGAAAAAAAGGGAGGATTTAGAAAATCCTTTCTTAAGATAGGAATCTTGTATAATGCCAGGCTGAGGGCAGATAAGGCAACAAAAGACAAATTCTACCCTCCTGAAGGCAAGCAAGGAAGGAAGGAAGGAAGGAAGGAAGGAAGAAAGAAAGAAAGAAAGAAAGAAAGAAAGAAAGAAAGAAAGAAAGAAAGAAAGAAAAAAGAAAAGATTCCATTATAAAAATATAGCACTAACAGCCAGGGCTAGACAGAGAAACCCTGTCTCGAAAAACCACCAAAAAAAAAAAATATATATATATATATATAGCACCAGTCACAGTTGTGGGTTTTTTGTCATCTGTTACCATCCTGTAAGGTGGCTGTTACTGTCCCAATGATTTCGAAGTAAGGATGCTGAGATCTGAAAGAAGTTACTGTGACCACTGTCACATGAACTGGGTGAACACATGATCCCCAACTCCAGGAAGAAGTGGGAGAAGGGGACAGGAAATGCAACCTGAGGCCAGAGTCTGCGTGCTGTGGCCCTGGACATCACAGACATGCTGCAGAAATGATGGGGATTATTCAAGGGTTAGGAGTTGATACAAAAGGACTTCCAGTGGTTCAAGTAGGAACCATTGCACAACAAAATTAATAGTTCTAGACAACATCTCATCAGCTAGATATCCATAGGCTCATACCAATACAAATAAATGATTAACCAGGGATAAGGAGTAGCCCCTCTGTCCAGAGGCACCCCAATAAGTAAACGTAAAAGGAACAAGGGAAATCAAAAATCTCCATTAAAATACCACAGTAATGGTTCTGGGCTGATAGCCAATGGGGAAAACACTTGTTAGTACCCACATAAAATCCATGGCAGGTATACCAGCCTGCCTGTAATCCCTGCACTCCACGGATAGGAACAGGGTATCCCCAGGACATGTGCCTAATTGGTGAGCTCTGGCCTCAGGAAGACATCCTGCCTCAGTAGACAAGAGTGCAGAGCCATCAAGGAAGAGACTCGGTACCAACCTCTGGCTCCTGCAGGCACCCACACAGGTGCATCTCCACCCATGCAGACACACGTGTGCATGCAAAAGAAAAAAGAAAATGAAAAAAAAGGGAATAGCACAACAATCGTATTTGCAAGGGAGATCTATCTTACTAAAAAAAAAAAAAGATAAATAAATGGTGGGTGAAGTTTAAGGACAAGCAGAATATCTGTATCTCTCCAGATGTACATCCACTAAAATCGGTTAACAGTAAATAAAACCAGAAGAACCAAGTGATCCAGGATTAAGATCGTCGGAATGAAATGTATTAACGTCACAAGTGCCTGATATGATCCACTAAAACTGCTTATGACGCACATGGCCAAAATGTACAGCCTTGGCCTAAGCATAGAGAAAATATGAGGAAAATCCAAATTGAGCATCATTCTATAAATTAACTGGCTAATAATCTTCGAAGGTATCTAGGTCATGAAAGAGTAAAGACCTGTCAGATTAAAAGAATCCCCAGTGACTTGTTTTTGCAGCTTTTCTGAAAATCTAAAATGGTTTCAAAAAGGTCTGTACGCTCCTGTCCCCTCGATAGAGCAGACAACTGTTCCCTAGATAGATAGAAAAATACACATCACCCACATCTACAGTCAAGCCGAGAGGTCACGGTCAAAGACATTCACATGCTGTGCTTGGAGAGGCTTACCTACCTGGCAAGGCCACTGTGAGAAGCAACTGTCACTTTATGTCTAGAACAGGGTGAGGCACCTAGAACCTTCCAGTACAAATATTACCCATGGCTATGAGGAGGATGACTGGAATTTCCATTTAGGTGGCTTATGTGTGGGGGCAGAAATAATGATTTTTTTGGCAAGCAGAAAGAATGCATCTCATAAAGACAGACAAAAGGAGGAGGCGGGGCTGACCCCTCACTGATCCCGTGGTCAGTGATTGCCAACAACAAAGACTGGTAGCATCATGTACTTCCAAAGAAGTTTGGTTTGTTAAAGCCTGGGCCTGAAAGTCCCTTCCTTACCCTGTCCTCCTACCACATTCATCGAGGGGGATTAGGGGATGAAAGCAAAGAACAACAGATCAAGTCAAGTCAAAGAGGAAGGGGATATTTTAAAATATATGTCTCTCCCAGTAGTTTCCATCCTGCCTCCACCTGATCCACCTGTTCCTGGCCCCCAGGCCCTGGCCCTGACCACCCACAAAGTATATTCTATTTCCCTTCCCCAGGAAGCATCATTTGTCCTGTCCCACCCCCAGCCCTTCTTGCTACTTTGTTTCTCTGGATCTAGCGATGATAGCATAGTTATCCTTTACTTAACAGCTGACAGTCTACTTATAAGCTAGTATATCCCATGTTTGTCCTTCTAGGTCTGGGTTACCTCACTCGGGATGTTTTGTTTTGTTTTTTCCTAGTTCCACTTATTTTCCTGAAAATTTCACGTTGTTATTTTTTTTAGCACCTGAGTAAATACTCCATTGTGTAAATATATCACATTTTCTTTACCAGTTCCTCAGTGGAAGGCCATCTAGGTTGTTTCCAAGTGGGGCAGGGAGAATGGCAGAAAGAGGGAGTGGAAGAAAACCAGAGTTCCGGTGCTCTGGGCGGTCAGACATAGAAGGACTGCCCCATGCTTTCCACAAGGCTCCCGGTGGGAGTCTGGCTGTGGGAAGCCACTGGCCCCAGCTTGGCGGGTGGTGTACAAGTGGCAGTCCTAGGTACCAGGTTCTCAGCCTCAGGCATCCCAGACACCGCTAGACACCATGGAAGAGCTGAGAATAGAATGGGGGCTCCAGGGATAGCTCAGTCATCCCCTGGCCGAAGGGAGGAGAGGGCAGGGAGAGAAGGAGGGGGGGGTGCTGTGTGGTTCCCACGCGGGCAAGAGTCCTTGGTCCTGTCCATGGCTGAAGCACAGGAAGGCCTTCCAGTGGGAGGTTAGATATGGCTTGTTAGGGGAAAGCCTATCCCATCGTTTAAACATGGTGGGCCTTGATGAGCAGAGACAGTCTATGGTTTTAGTGCTTTATTGTAGAAAGGCAGGGAGAAAGGGAGAAGGCAGAAAGAGAGAGAGAGGCCTGCCATGGACATGTGGAGGGTGGGGAGGGAGAGAGAGAAGGAGGGCTAGAGAGGAGAGTAAGAAAGGTGAGAGCTTAAAGAGAGCAAGGAGGGGTCAAGCAGCCCCTTTTATAGTGGGCTGGGCTATCAGGTAACTGTGGGGAAGAGCATACCTGGCTATAGTCAGGTAACTGTGGGGGTGGAATCTAGCCAGAATGCCAGAAGCTTGGGACATTGTCTGTGTGACTGATAGTCTCACACCTCTCCTGCAGGGGCTGTGGGGGCGGTAACTTTGACAGGAGCCGGGGGTCCAGGAGACATGATAGAACACCTTCTGTCCCATGTAGGTGAAAATCACTACCCATTGAGTCCCCGGGGTTGGGGGTTCAAGACCTATGCTTGACTGGAAACCAGGCTCTTTGAGCCCACCCCACTGCTCCACATTTCCGGTTTCTGTTTATTATGAATAAGGCTGCTATGAACAGAGCTGAGCACGTGTCCTTTGGGTATATGCCCAGGAGGGGTATAGCTGGATCTTGAGGTGGATTGAGTTCCAATTTTCAGAGAAACCGCCATATTGATTTCCCAAGTGGCTATACAACTTTGCACTCCCACCAGCAATAGAGGAGTGTTCCCTTGCTCCACATCCTTGACAGCATAAGCTGTCACTTGAGTTTTTTGATCTAAGCCATCCCTCTACTTATAAGATGGAATCTCAGAGTCATTTTGATTTGCATTTCCCTGATGGCTAAGGATGTTGAACATTTCTTAAAGTTTTTCTTGGCCATTTTGAGCGTCCTCTGTTGAGAAATCTCTGTTTAGATTTGGACCCCATTTTCCAATTGGATTATTTGCTTTGTTGATGTCTAGCTTCTTGAGTTCTTTATGTGTTTTGAAAATTAGCCCTCTGTCAGAGGTGGGGTTGGTAAAGATCTTTTTCCATTCTGGAGGCTGCCATTTTGTCCTACTGATGCTATGCTTTGCCTTACTAAGCCTTTTAGTTTCATGGGGGCATCTTGGGCATGAGATAGAAACCTAGGACAATGAAAACTCCCAGGAATCTATAATGCTTACCCTAGCTAAGACTCCTAGCAATGGGGGATACCAAACCCAAACTGGCCATCTCCTGTAACCAGGCAAGACTTCCAGTGGAGGGACTGGGACACCAACCCAACCAGAAAACCTTCTACCTACAATTTGTCCTGCCTGCAAGATGTGCTGGAGTGAAGATGGTACAGAAATTGTGGGAGCGGCCAACCAATGGCTGGTCCAGCTTGAGACCCATACCATAAGAGGGAGGCCACCCTTGATACAGCCTGGAGGATCAGGATACAGAGGCTGGATACATGAGAGACCTAGAATAGAACCAAACATGACTGGCAAAAATAAAAAAAATTTTAAAATGTCGATGAAATGATCCTTAATGATATCCTGCTGAACTCATAGATTGGTGCCTGGGCCAACTGCCATCAGAGATGCTTCATCCAGCAACTGACGGAAACAGATGCAGAGACCCACAGCCAGACATTAGTCAGACCTCCCAGAATCCAGTAGAAGAGGGAGAAGGATTGTAGGAACCAGAGGTGTCGAGGACACCACAAGAAAACCCACTAAGTCAACTAACCTAGGTTCATAAGGCACCACAGAGACTGAAGAGACAACCAGTGAGCCTGCAGCAGACTGACCTAGACCCTCTGCACATAGACAGTTGTGTAGCTCAATCTGCCCGTGGGACTCCTAACAGTGGGAGCAGGGGCTGTCTTACTCTTTTGCCTGCTTTTTAGGAGATTTTTGTTCATACCAGGCTGCCTCCTCCAGCCTTAATACAAGGGGAGGTGCCTAGTCTTAGTGCAATATGCCGTGTTTGTTGATATCCGTGGGAGGCCTGCCCTCTTCTGAAGAGAAATGGAGGAGTGGATAGGGGAGGGGTACTTAGATAGGGGGAAGGGCACTAGGGAGGAGGAGGGGAGGGACTGGGATGAGAAGAGGGAGGAGAATGTAAAAAAAATAATAATAATTGTAGAGAAAGAAAAAAAAAAGAAAATGTCATGTACTGATGTCAAAGATTTGTCCACAGTATACAAAATGTGCAGTCCTCTATGCACTCTAGAATTTGTTTATATTTTAGGTGTACGAGTGTTTTGCCTACATGTTTATATGATTTTCGCCATGTGCATGTGGTACAAGCAGGGTCCAAAAGAGGACAAGGGAACCTCTGGAGCTTGAGCTACTGTGTACATTCTGAGAACAGAACCCAGGCCCCTACAGTGCTCATAACAGCGGAGTGACCTCTCCAACACCCAGTCCAGAATGGATTTTAAAGCTAGTCATGGTACTGGAACAGAGTGGATTGTTAGAGAAGTCTCTCCATGAGGAACAGAGACAAGAATAATTGTTTCCATCAGCATTAAATTCCATAGCATGAAACACAAAAATGGAAAGGATAACAATTACTTAAATAAGACCAAAATATCTGTCTGTCTCTGCCTCTGCCTCTGCCTCTGCCTCTGTCTCTCTCTCTGTGTGTGTGTGTGTGTGTGTGTGTGTGTGTGTGTGTGTGTGTGTGTGTGTGTCAGAGCTGGCAAAGTCATCTCACATCATTAAGGACCTGAGCTCCATCTCCCTGAGCATCTCATGTCCCACATGGCTGCTGGGGATCTAGTCACTTAGTCGGGGTCCCAGGAAACTGGAAAGGGCAGAGGAAGCAGAGCTGTGTGCTTCTGCTCTTTAAGATATCTTAAAAGCCCTCATAATGTTCAACTTTCGTTAGCCAAAAAATTAACTGCATGGCCGTACCTGTGCAGGAGGCATGCTGGGAGATGTGGTTTATAGTAAGTACAAAGACATTTCGACAAATGAGGGTTTCATTTCTAGGGTACTTTAAAGGGTTTTAAAATAATATGATTTATTTTTTACCTGATAATAATGACACTTTCTTAGAAGTAACTAAGATGAAGTTTCTGTTGTGTGGTGGAATGGAGCATAATAAAGGGACTGTGTAATGAAAACTAGATTATTTTTTCCTTCTCTACCTGAGCTCATAGCTGACTCCCAAGTGGGAGAAAATCTTGTTTCTTGCATGCATACATTAGTGCTCTGGGAAAGGGCTCATGGGGGCGCACAGTATGACTAGAATAGCTAAGGTTTTATTTATTTTGTGTGTATATGTGTGTGCATGAAACTACATGTGCATATGTACACACATGCGTGCCATATCATACGTGTGGAGGACCCAGGGCAACCTCCGTTTTCCGGTCAGCTTTTACCTTGTTGAGACAGGGTTTCTCTTGTTTCTCTTATAGCATCCTCCGGGCTGCCCCAAAAGCTTCTAGCTGCCTTACCTAACCATGGGAGTCCTGGGATTGCAGATGTGCACCCCTATATCCAGCTGTTTTCTTTCTTAACATGGGTTCCAGGGACCAAACTCCAGTCATCAGGTTTGTATGACAACTGCTTTTACCTACCAGTCCATCTTCATGGGCCTCTAAGGTTTTGGTTTTGGTTTGGTTTTGGTTTTGGTTTTTCAAGACAGGGTTTCTCTGTATAGCCCTGGCTGTCCTGGAACTCACTTTGTAGACCAGGCTGGCCTCGAACTCAGAAATCCACCTGCCTCTACCTCCCGAGTGCTGGGATTAAAGGCGTGCATCACCACGCCCAGCGGTTTGGTTTGGTTTGGTTTGGTTTGGTTTGGTTTGGTTTGGTTTTTGTTTTGTTTAAGATTTATTTATTTATTATATGTAAGTACACTGTAGCTGTCTTCAGACATCCCAGAAGAGGGCATCAGATAGCATTACGGATGGTTGTAAGCCACCATGTGGTTGCTAGGATTTGAACTCAGGAACTCTGGAAGAGCAGTCAGTGCTCTTAACCTCTGAGTCATCTTTCCAGCCCCCTGGGGCTTCTAAATTTTTATTTAAACTATGAATCATTTTTCCCTTGGGCACAGCTATCACCAAGAGAAACACTGAAAATGGATGCCAAGACTTTGAAATGGAGAAAACAGTTCCCTGAGCAAATGTAACTGGTGAGGCATGAAGAAGCGATGGGCTCAACAGAGACTCAAGAGACAAAGACATGAAGCCAGGGGCCTTAGAAGAGAGGACACTGAAGAAGTCTTAGGTCAGTAACCAGGGATCTGGAAGACTATTCTATTCCCTCTGGGGTGAGCCTCCTTCTGCATAAAATGTTTGTCAGCCATTCTCCTAAAAGGGCATTGTGAGAGTTCCAGATGACTACTTATGGAGTACGGAACCTCACTCTATGTTGTCTCTTATCTACCTAGCAAACATTACATCAAGTGCCTCTGGAATGTACCACACAACCCTTCATTCCTCTCAACCGTAAGTACTTCCAAACTGCCCACCACCGTTATTGCAAGTGACTCACCGGAGTCCCGTGTTTTCCTTGTGGGACAGAATTCCATCACTGTTTCCTCTGACGTTTTTCTTGCTACAGTCCGGTGTATTTCATGGGAATAATAAAACCATTGCCTTCTAATTTCCCTTCGAAATACTCTTTGGAACGAAGGCAATCTAGAAAATGATTTGTGTGGGTTTTTTCTTTCTGCCTAATTTTAGATACGATTTTATTTGAGAACCATCTGCTGATGATCCTTCAGACTTCCCTGAAGAGAAATGTCATTCTCATGAACACATTTTTAGTATGTGATGCTCAGACGGAGTTTATAGTTCTTATTGATTAAAGGTGTTTGTCAAGATTAAACAGCAAGGCGGCGAAGTTGAGAGCTAGGACAAACCAGGCAGGTCACTTACTACAGCAAAGATAAGGACTCGGAGAGATGAGGCCTTCTGATGAGACATGATTCCCACGGATTTTAATCTTTTTTGGCTTGCCTAGTATGGGAATTATTTGGGATGTTCACTAATGTCCCCTTTGGAGATCAAAGGAAGTTAGGTGTGATTGTGTAATTTCTTTGGACCCAGTAAACAATAAGCAGAAATGAAGCACTTCACTTCTACTTTATGAACCAGCATGGTCTTCACCATGTGACCTGTCTGCCGTCATGGCAACAGACCACATACTAGATAATAGGGGTTCCACGAACTGAGGAAAATAAGGAGCCAAGTGAGGACACCGTGGAGCAAAACTCCACGCGCTTCGCAAAGCATGCGAGCCAGAGCAAAAACAACCGTTCTTGTTTTGAGCCGTTGAGAGTTAGGGTTTGTTGGTGTGAAGTCACCCAACCTAGCCTTACCAGGTAAGATGGAGCAATGTCATCATTCCCATGATGCACCTCTGTGCATGAAGATGTAAGAGGACACAGAATGCAGAAAACCAGAATACGGCTCCATAAAACATTCCAAGTTCTACACCTCATAGCTATTCTTTCTTCTTGGCTTATATTAGGGATGGGGGATGTAGCTTATCACAAAGAATGAGTATTTGGTGGCTTCTCATTCTTGGAACCATTCTGCAGGTAAGTGCCCGGGGGACCTTCCCTCCAGCCCTCTAGTTAAGAACGTAATGAATGAGATTATTTTGGGAAGTCCAGTGCATTGTGACCTCAACCGCATCACCCCGTACTTACACACCAGTACATGTGTGGCCATCTTTGGTTTCACTGGAAGCTTTTTTAATTGAGATAATTCTCTGCACTTTACAAGATTTCTATTTTTCTCATCCCCACCATGGTAAGCTGGGCTTCAAATACAAGTCCTATCATTGGACATTTCATAGTTGTAGTGGTCAAATGAGCGGGCAAGCTTCATGGAGTAATAAGAGTCTTTGTGACCTTGGGTAAGCTACTTAACCTCTCTGAGCCTAAGTTTCCTTCCTTCTCTAGGTGATGGGGATAGTAGCATTTCTTGCCCCCCCCCAACCCTTGAGTTATTATGGGAATAGGTCATATACATCTTGTGTGATCCATAAAAAACCTAAGTCTTAACTATATCTGACCCACGGACATCTAGAAAGTTCAGCTCAGGCCTTTTTCTTCCCTAGAACAGTAAATTCAAGAACTTTTTGATCTGCCACGTGGTGGTTTTCTGGGAAAGATGTAAACCTATGGCCTGCCTCCCTCACAAAGGTTTTAACCCACGTGAAAACACAGACAGATGGGCAGCAAAGCTGAGGTATTGTTAACAGTTTAGGAGATGTTTTCTAACTCCCCTGCTGAGGGCATAGATCCAGCTTGGAGGAAAAGAAAATATCCTTTAAAAGACTGGACTCATTTATGCTTTTTCCATCTTAAACACTTGGACTTTTTCAGGTTTACAAAAATGCTAAAGCTTAAAGGAGAATTACGAACTGCCAAGGGACTGAAGAATGAGGTAAGGCTCCCAACTGCCTGCTCACATGAAGGGGAATCTTTGTTGAAGGGGGGGATTGCTGGCAAGCTCCATGTTTCCAAATTCCAGGGATAAGCAGCATGAAACACCACAGGGAGAGCAGATGTCACAACATAGATGTAAGAGCCCCCGTCTGAGCCTCAGCAGCTCTGAGTCCAACACCTAACAGCAGAGTGACCTGGACCATGTTGCCCACCCTCCTTAAGCCTCCTCAAGCGTACACGTGATGAGCACGTACTTCACATGCTTACCAGGAAGTTTATTAGGTACTGTGTACAAAAAGCACCTAATGGACACAATATATATATACATATACATATATATGTATTTATTTATTTAATGTGAGCATTCTGCTGCATATACATCCGCCGACCAGAAGAGGGCATCAGATCTCCTTATAGATGGTTGGGAGCCACCATGTGGTTGCTGGGAATTGAACTCAGGATCTCTGGAAGAGCAGCCACTGCTCTCAATCACTAAGCCATCTCTCCAGCCCCAGACATTTCCTATTAATGCCAACATTTCACTTTATCTGGTAGGGATCTATAAAGTGGAGTTTTCTGCTTTGTATAATAAAGTGTTGGCCAAAGTCTATGTATGTATTCCTTCATTGTTCCCCATAGGATGGAAAAAGTCCATTGGGATAAGTGTAACGATGTCTCACATGGCACATGCTTCCACCAAGAAGTAATCTGCTTCTAAAACCAACACTTCTGCTCCTTTCCTGCTGTGTTACTAGTGCCATAGGGCACTTGCTGCTAGTTTTCCCTGGGAACAAGGGCCTGGTATACATTTTCTAGGCTTTTTTTTTTTCAATTAACATAGGTCTTTGGAACATCTTCAATGTACCAGGCCTTGTTCTGGAGGTTTGAAAAGTAAATGACATAAAGGTTCCTGTTCTCCTGGGCCCTCCCCTCTAGCAGAATAGCCCCTCAGGACATGATGGCCCAAAATAGGAGGGAACTATGAAGTACCAACAAAAAGCATTGACATTCCTCAGCTAGCCAGTATCTACCACTGACCACGTGTGTCCAGCATGCCTGTAGGTATTGGTGATGGTTAAAAGTGGTTTTCCCTTATTTGTTGAAGACTGACCTTTGTCCTTGGACAAATCATTTCCCAGAGATGGTTAGCTGGGTTACCATTTGACTACAAAGTTACCTTAGGGACTACAACTCCAATTTTTTTCCAAGCCTCCTTCTTCAAGTCCCTAAAGCCCAAGAATGCCGCCATTTTGAATCTTAGATGTTCTTAGCTCTCCAAGAGCTGCTGAGTCACGAGCTTAAGTTTGACACAGCTCTCCCTAGGAATATACGTGAAACTGTCAGTCCTTTAAAACTCAGAGGAAAAATGTCTTCCCCTCTTGAAATATACATTTGAGAAAGCATAATGACTGGCAAAGAGCTCATTTAATCAATACAAAATCAACTGTCATTAAATAGCTGAATTTCTAATAATTACCATGATCATGGAAGCAACTGCAGTATCTGCACTCTCTACTTTGCCTCAGGATGGATAGCTTGGCCAATGTCATGTAATTCTGGGTAGGTTTGAATCTTGGACCAGTAAAACTGGGTATCTGAATCCACAGCGTATGGAAATGAAACTTCACCTAGCTGCATCGGTTAGCTATTTCAGCCATCACTAACGACTTCAGATGCAGGATGCTGTCAGACAGTGTACCCAAGGGTCAACATTTAAACCCTTGGTTCATCTCCTATCTCTAGTACTGGTTACAGAGCTATGATTGATGAAATGTCAGCTCAAATCTATACCTAATGCATATTGATACTCTGAAGGCCTCTGCTTGGAATTCATTCTCTATAAAGTACATAGGATTATAAGTAGTTCACAGCTAATGTCTTGAGCAAGGTATTAGAAAGAAATTAGATTTATTAGGACCCCCGTGAAAACTCGCCTCTCTTGAGTTTCTGAGCACAGCCTCCTCTTACAACCAACTGCATTAAAAATGGATGTCAGAGAGCAGCTCATTGCACCTCGTGCGCCTTTACTCTCGCTCTGCTACCTCGAAACAGGGATGATTTGCTGTTTAGGAATGAATGGTCACATTTTTATTTGAGAGGCAAATTTCATCTGACATCTAGCAAAACACATTTGTTATTCAACCGGTTTAGAGAACCTTCCAAGGAAGATGATTTATCCCGGTCCTCTTGTTTTATGAATGAAGGCATTTCCTACGAGACTCCAAGCTGCTCCTAAATATCCAAATTAGACGATGCTGAAGGCCCAGCCCTGAGGTCCTGAAGGTAGAGGAGAATGGGGTGACATTAGGCTTCCTATTCAGAGGGAGCCCAACCTGGAGAGAGAAAGATATATTCACGAGCTTGAGAGAGTGCATTCAGCTGTTGACTTGGGGACGCCCCAGTTGTGTCTCAGTGGCTTTGTACCGAATGAGCTCTCAGCAGGCGCGGCTCCTTCAGAGCAACCAGAGAACGTGGTTCTCAAATCAAGACAAGATGAGCGTCGAGACTGATGTGCGGAGCAACCTCAGACTCTCCTATAAGACAAGCCCGGCCTTATTGTCTACCTCAGATCATACAAATGATTCTGTATCATCCTGAGCATCCAGGGCCACCCCACCTCCAACCCCACCCCCCCGGACTCCACACCATCCCTCAGACTACAACCCTGAGAGAAGAAGCCGAGGGTACTCTGGAGTGAAGCAACTGCTCCCTGCTGGGATCATGGATTTTGTTTTCAAGTTAGAAAACAGTGACTACATGCCAAGTTTTTTTGGTTTTTTGTTTTTTTTTAAAACCACTCTACACGTATTCTCTTAAGAGAGTCCCGGGTAATTGTCTTAATGGTAATTACATGCTTGGGGCAGTTGACATCCACTGTTATTTTTCTGAAAGTGAGGAGTGAGGAGTAAGAGCTAAAAGAGGAGGAGGGAGAGTTTTGAGATAATGAAATCCTTTTAATGACAGAGCCATGCCGTTAACCTAATTAAACTGTAAAGTGGGAAGAAGAAGGAGAAAAAAAAAACCTGCAGGTATTAAATGGAAATGGAGTGAATCAGCTGAGACAGCAGTGTTTCTGGGAACCATGTGGATTCCCGGTACTCTGACATTGTGCTTCCGGTTCCCACACTGTCCTCTGGCCCACCTTGGTCTGTTCGGAGGTCTCCTAGACGGAATGTCCATAGTAAATGCCTGATTTACTATGTCCACCTCGGATCTCGAGTTCCCAAGGGAATGTGTGTCGTGCGGTCCGTGTATTTCAGAAGCCAAGTCAGTGTGGTAGGTCGGCAGAACCCTGGTTCCTCCATGAAAAGGAAAGTGAGGCCTGGCTCCTCTAAGTTACAAGGCTTGGGAAAGGTGGCTCAGGTCCATGCCCCATTACTGAGTGTCCTTCCCTGGTTTCCTTTTAAAAACAGTTGCTTTAAGGCCACTGAGGTCAATTCGCCTCCAAACACCAAGGGCTGGAATGGAAGTGATTGGGAGTTCACATGGCATGGTGCAGTGTTCGGCCAGTGACCTCACTGGTATGGGGCTGGCCTGCTCAGCTTTCGTTCCCACTAATCAAGATCAGCTCTGGGATGTAATTATACTCTGCTGTCTCCAGTAGGATCAGGCTAACATCATCACCAGGAGACCTTGAGTGAGCCGGTTTGCTGATTTGTCTGGGAGTTTTCCTCTTTCTTCCATCTTTCCTCAGGGATGTGACCGAGAGCCTTACAGGGCTAGAAAGGAAGCCCTTCAGAGCATCCCAGAGTGCTTCTCACTACCCATACTTGATGGGGAGCCCACCCATCCGCCATTGCTTCATACCCAAGCCCCTCCCCACCCAAGTTGCTACTTCCTACCCAGTCTGTTTTGATCTCAATCCCTCCTTTAGGTTCTAACCTAGCAACAATTAGCTAACCCTTCTAACTCCTAATCAAAGACAAGGAGATCCTACTGATCAGGCTGGGGCTTTCTCTTTGGCTCCCATTGGTGAGCGCCATTAAAGAAAAGCATTAGGTTTATAGGCAAGAGGGGGCTGGTTAATGGATAAAGAGAAAGTTAAAGGGATCTCCGACGCCCTCGTCAACTCCATCACTAATTCACTGTAGTCCTGACAAGCTCATTTGACATCTCGATATGTTTATTTCATCAGTGGTAGAACCATTAATATTTATAGACAGCTCTCTGGGTGCCTGGAATCATTCTAAGCTTCCTCGTGTAAAACAGGGGAATTGTCTGATGCACCCAGAGCAGTGTGGCAAAGATTAATTAATATAAATAAGTAATTGTCTGAATAATGCAAGGCTCTAAGACACCTCACAAATGGATCCTGTGTAAATGTTACCCAAGATGAGTAATAACAGCCCAGGCTCAATAAACAAATTTCCAGCGAATTCAGCTCCCTGTCAACCCGTTAAGTGAAGGAAAAGCGAGCAGTTTTTCTCAATCGTTCCTAATTGATGCTTTTGTTTTTCTGGCTGCCCAGACTAGGGAGAGAGACAGGGAAGTCAGCAACCTAAACAGCAGGCTCTTGAGCCTACAACTGGACATCAAGAATCTCCACGACGTCTGCAAGAGACAGGGGAAGACCTTGCAAGAGAACCAGCTCTGTGTGGAGGAAGCGATGCTGAAAGCCAACCACGTAAGGCACCCGGCAGCTGGCCTGTCTGCTCCCTCGACCACTGTCACTTCTGATGGGAATGAGGGGACGTCCCACTGTGGGCCACTCAGAGTAAACACACCACACATACTCCAACACAGAAGAAACTATACATGTCTTCGGGATTTTTTTTTTCAATCTAGCCAATTCTAACATTATCGAGATACTGTATATCATCCTTTTTCCTTATCTGGATTTAGCTCATCCAGAAGATACAAGGCTGGGTCTCAGACAAATTTCCACATTAGCCATGGCAACAAGAGAGTCACTGCACCTGCGCTGAGGCATCTCTGTGCAAGAGGAGTTCCTTTTATTTTTGTATTGGATATTTTCTTTATTTACATTTCAAATGTTTATCCCCTTCCAGGTCTCCCCTTCGGAAGCCCCCTATCCCATCCCCCCACCATTGCCACTATGAGCGTGCTCACCTACCCACTCCCATCTTCCCACCATGGCATTCCCCCACATTTGGGCCATCGAACACCCTCGGGCCTCTCCTCCCACTGATGTCCAACAAGGCCATCCTCTACAGCATATGCGCCCAGTGCCATGAGTCCCTCTATGTGTACTCTTTGGTTGGTGGTCCAGTCCCCAGGAACTCCAACGGGGTCAGGCCTGTTGACACTGTTGCTCCCTCCATGGGACTGCAATCCCCCTCAGCTCCTTCAGTCCCTTCTCCAGCTCCTCCACCGGGACCCTCCCCACCCACTCCCACCCTCACCCCAGCCCCAGCGCGCTCAGTCTAATGATTGGCTGTGAGCCTTCATGTCACACCTGTGCCTTGCTGCTGTTCTTCTAAAGGCTGGAATCCAGTCATTCGATAGGCTAACGTGACAGAGAGTCCTCGACCAATAACAAATAGGGAGAAGTTGATCAAATAGCTATATCCCTTCCCCTTAGTCCAAGTTAAGGCTGGCTCTTAGTGCTCTCCCAGAATTCCTCAATTGGACTGAGCCCAGTGGACCAGTCCTAACCAGCTTGGTCTACATCTCTCCCTCCCTTGTCTCAGTCCCCAACTTGTCTGAGTTTTCTATAAACACCACCCGCTTATAGTACTTGGCACTCAGTGGCTTGTTACAGGGCCTGATTTCACAGCCCGAGCAGTCACTCCCAGTAACCCTTTCTCAGTTCCCTTTCTCTTCTGAATCTCTAAACCTGAAGTGTTTACACCCATCTTTAAATTTGTTGACACAAATCAGAGACCAGATATGTGGTCGCTTTTTTCTGTTTATAAAATGGGTTTGCTTGTAAGCATGAAGAAGTTAGCGGTTGCACAGGCATTTGCTGGAACCCTGGGTTTAGGCCCTCAGCTGCTATCTATGTAGGTAGCCACGTGTTCTGGTACTTCAGGACCTGGGCTCTCCACACTGGGTCCATCAGTGGGCTTCTAGGACTCATCAACTGACAATAGAAACCTCACATTGTTCTTTGCAGCTGCCTAACTATGCTCTCAATGAAACAATCTCACCTCATCTTACTGGCCTGGCCACCCCTTCCTCAGGAAGTCACAAAGAAGTGGGGTGGGGGGATCCACTGGTTTCCCTAAATCAATCTCAGAAAGATGATCATAATTTCTTTCTAAATATTAACATTTTAGGATATTTCCACTCAAGCTATCGTGAGTTTACTTATCACCCCAGTCAGAGAAAGCCATGTGGTTTATAAATGTATCTGGCAACTTAGAAGGAGAAAGGCATTAAATTGCATTTTATTATTCTAATTGCCTAGGAGAAGGTCTAACAGCTTGAGACAAGCTTTAAAACAAGCTCTCTCTTTTTTTTCCCCCCTAGCACTTAGCACAAAATTTAAATTGCAGACTATGCATACAAATACACAATTACACTCAGACCTCCACGCATCTCCTAGAAACCCCTTTAAGACCTGCCTTCCCTGGGAAATGTACTATGTTGACAAAGGAGAAACACCAGGCTTTCTGAGATTTTGACTAACACTGATGAGGAGCTGGGGAAATAGGCAGGAGGTCATGATTGAGGACCACATTTAAGGGAGAAAAGTCAAATATTCTATCAGATGTTATGTGTAATAAAAGAAACAGAAGGTAGATGGGTGGTGGTGGAAGAGAAAGTGCATGACCCTGTAAATCAAAGAATATAAACTCCAAAACCCAGAAACAAGCAGACTGTGGCAACAAGAATAAAGTTCTGGGGCTAGGGAGATGACTCAGGCATTAAGAGCACACTGCTGTTGCAAAAGACCCAAGACTGGAGTGGATTCCCAGTGCTACGCAGCAAGCAACCTCTCAGAACTCCAACCCCAGGGCGCCTGACACCCTCCTCTGACCTCCACGTGAACTGCATTCATCTGCACAAACTCATACATATATGCACACAATTACAATTTAAACTAAAATTGTCTTAAGATAATGAAAGTAGGGTAGCCAGGGTGCAGAATCTATGAGCACTTCATCCTCTGGGTACCTGCCTGACCGTAAGACTATTTCCTTCAATTCATACCTTACACCCCATCATCCTAGTCAAAGTGACTCAAAGTGAAAGAAAAGAAAGAACAGAGATATTAAAATAACATTATGATCAAAGACTGATGTTGTCCACACTGAAATCCCAGAGCTAGGAAGCTTGAGGTAGTGGGATTACCTTCAGTCCATCATGGTCTATGTAGCAAGTTGTAGGCTAACCTGAGTTGCATAGGTTAAGACATATCTCTAAAAACAAGTCAGAGGCTGGAGAAATGACACAGTAGATCAAAGTCTCTGATCCACAAGCATGAGGGCCTTAGTTTGAATCCTCAGAACTTATAGAAGAAGTGGCAACTAAAAAGTGCTCCTAGAAAATGTTGTGGCAGTACACGCTTATGATCCCAGCCCTTGGGGACCCCTGAGCCTTGCCAGGCATTCAGTCAAGCTGAATAGGAAATCTGCATGTTAGTGGAAGACCATTTCTCAAAACATAAGGTAGACAGCAACCGAAGATACCCTGACATCAACTGGTAGCCTCCATACAAATGCACACAGACATGCATACTCAGAAACATACACGTCATGTGCACACACAAGCTGAGACCACATAAATAATAACCAGAAAAAGAAGACCCTTAATAGCAACTTACCCAGGTTTTATTCACGTTGGGGAATGGAGAGCATGCCAATGTCCTGGAACTCCTATTTTTGAACTAATTTTGGAGATGTATGGAGGACGCCATTTTTAGCATTAAAAGATATAAAAACAAACGTTATCCTTTCAAGTGAAGCTAATTACTTGACTATCTAAAGATTAGCAGAAGCCTCGCGAGCATTATGGTAAGATATCATTTTGAACCATTGGTAATAAAGGCAATTTTAATGAATTTGCTCAATGCCATGTGTGGTCCTGAACTGGATCCTAGAACAGAAAATAAAAACTAATGGAAAAAAGATGTGGAATTCAAATACGGTATCTAGTTTCATTCCTAATACCCCACCAGCGTTGATTTTTTAGTTGCATACGAAGTTAGGACTGGGGAAGTGTACAGGAAGATCCATGGAAAATTTGTCCTATGTTTGGAATTTGTCTGTGGAGAGAAAAGTCATTCCAAATGGATTTTTAAAAAAAAAAAAAAAGAAAAATGGATCCCGTGTGAGCAGAGATCTTGTGAGAAGAACATCTAAACCACAAACATTCATTTGAATAAAATGCTTGTCGCTGAGCACACAGCTCTTCTACATTCAACAAGAAGAGTACACATAGTTTACAGATGACAGAGGAAGTATCAGACAAGCTTCACAGCTGGTAGAGAAGGCTAACCTAGTACTCCAAGGGAATAGCTCACTCAGCACCTCAAAGACTGGAAGGAAGTCCATGACAACGACTGGGGAAAAGACAAACTCTAAGCTCTTAAACGGATAAAGAAGAGCAACAGGGACACAGTTGTGGGAACAATGCCAACCTCTGACAGCAGAGCATACAAGCTGAAGAGAGAGTAAAGGGTTAAAAGGTATTTTGAAAAGCCAGCTCTAGGCAAATCAGCAGGGCCTGATGATATTCTTGTAAGAGCGCTTAAGGAATTGGCAGGTGTTATTACATAGCTGCTAGTGATAATTTTTGAGAACTCAAGAGGATAAAGAAAGTCCCTGTAGACTGGGGGGAAAAAAGGGTAAATGAAGTGCTCATCTTTTCAAAAAGGAAGAAAGGACAATCCTGGTAATTATAGACCTGTCAGCTTCACTTCAGTATCAGGGAAAATATAGAACGTAACATCAATCAATTAGCAGCAACTTCAAAAGCACAAAGTATTGGGTGGTAACCAATGTGACTTTTCAAAAAGAGAATCATGCCAGGCCATTAATTTCCTTCTGTGATCAAGTGGCCTCATAAGCAAGGAAGGAGCAACAGCTCTAATCTCTTGGTCCACAGTGGGGCTGAAAGGTTGACTAAATATGGAAACAGCTCCTCTGGGCAGCTAGACATTCCCAGCTTTTCGTGTGACTGATACAAGGGTGTAAATCTAGCTGAGAAATCTGGTAGACCAGATGGCCTCAAGAGTCACATCCAATGCTGGGACAGTCACTTAAAGAGCTAGTATGATTTCTATAAGCACTTCAAACTCACTTGTTTTGTTTTGTTTTGTTTCCCAGATCCCAAATTAAAAGTCTAGAAAGAACATAATATTTGTATCTTCACTAGAAAAAAAACTTTTAAGAAGACTGGAACTAGGGGAGAGGTTCCATGAGTAAAGTACAAGCACAGGGACCTGAATTCATATCTCAGCACCCATGTTCCAGCTGGGTGTGGTGGCACACATCTGTGAGCCTAACACCCGGGGTCAGGAGGAGATGGCAAATTCCTGGAACACAGGTAGCTTAGTCAAAACAACAAGCTCCAAATCCAGTAAGAGGCCCTGTTTCAGAACAATTAACTGAGGAAGACGATGCCTAATGTCAACCTCTGGCCCCACACGTATGCATACCCACATGTGTGTACACAAACATGTGTGCACGCATATACAATATAAAGTGTACTGGTGACTTTCTGAATCTGTCCTTTTGCACACATACAAGTAACATATGAATTTAGCCTATCATGTATTATTTCACATTTATCAAGAGTTACGAATAAACTTTTAAATATATAAAGACAAATAAGTAGAAATTTAGTAAGTCTGAACTCATTTTTAGATATTTCTCATAGTCTTTAAATTTTGTTTCTCCAAACCCATAGGTATCTCTTAATGTACAAATGTCTAAAATTCCCATCCCATAAAATCCCAGCCTTTCTATGGATTTAAGCAGTTCTTAGACCTTCCTAATTAGGTATATTAGTACACGTGCTATGTTTGCTATGGACTGCAAGAGTCCAAAACACCCCCTTTATCTGGCTGTTCCATCAAGTTACCTGAAACTAAAGTAAAATCCAGAAAATTTCCATGTGACCTGTAGAGGAAGAGAAGTGACTCAGAGCTCATTAGGATTGCTGCCAGTGTGTAGAGCTTCATGCACAGCCCTTGGAAGAAGACATTCTATACCCACAGGAAGCTTCAAAGCCAACAAGCAATTCTGAATTCTCCTGGCATCCCCAGGTACAGGGAGGAAATGCCTGGAATACAATTTTACTTCTCTCAAAGAATGCTTTTCTCATTCTTTTGAACAATAAAGAGCAAAGAAAAAGGAGATGATGTAATGAACGAAAAGATGTAATGAACGAATATGCATTAGGGGGATGGCAGCTGGTTTTCAGCTAGGACCTCCGTGTCCAGCAGTGGACAAGCAGATCCAAATCTGTCACATACTAGATCCAAGGTCCTAGCCTTCAGCAATTGGTCTGCCTTCAAAAAAGCCAAGAGGGAGAAAAATAAATAGAGTAAAAATAACAAGAAGCTTGGGGGTATTTTCTTCACTGAAGCAAGTCCTTCAAAATCAACCCTAACCCAGTATGTTCACACCTCCTGTTAACTCAGTCTACATTAAGTATTTAGCTGCAAGAACTTTTTTTCCCACATAGCTTCTAATAGTTCCTCTAACTATATGGACAAGAAGATTTGGGATTTTGGAGACTTCCCTGTGCACACATTTGTGTCCTACGTGCGAAGGTACATGCACAAAGAGAGACAGACACAGAGAGTCACCCACACACCCTTGTGCTTACACATGCATACCAAACTCCCTCTTCTCCGAGCATCCTTTACAGAGGAGCTGTGGAAACATTCTTAGCTTGGGAAAACTGAGAGCACCTAACAGTATTTCACACACACATAGACAATTACAGCTACATGCTGTAAATACAAATTTTGTCCTTGTTTGGCGAGAAGTCTCATCACCTCCCCTCAAGCTGCATTCCTGAGTTTCTTGGTCCAAGTGTCACCCTGTCTCTGTGGGATATTTCTGTTGCTGGCAACAACGGTGGTCCATCTCTTGTTCATCTTCTCGACTCTGAAGTGTGTGGGTGAGACAGGCTTCACGCAGTCAGCATCTGTCTTTCTGGTTCTGAGCTGGGCTGTACCTTACCTCTGCTACACCACCCTTCTCTCTTAAGCTTTCTTTCCTTAGGGTCTCAGCTCAGTTTCGTTAAAATTCCATCTATCCAGTGACTCCAGCTGACCCATTAAAATCACTCTGTCTTGGATGGCCATGAGTCCTCCACAGTCTAACATCTAACCCAGCAGTGAATTCTGCCAGCTCTGTTTTCAAAATATATCTAGAATTCATCAACTTCTAACTTCCGTTACTACACCCTTGTCCCACACACCCCTCTCTCCCTCGTTGCCTGAACCCCTCTAATAGTCTCCGTGCTGTCTCTCCTCTTTGCTTTCTTACAGTTGACTTTCAGTAGAACAGGCCATGCATCCTTGTAAACTCTACAAAAGATCGTGTCATTCCCCTTCACAGTACTTTCTAGTGGACTATCACCTCTTGAATGAAGCTGGGGATATCATAGTGGCCTCCTCCCCCTACAGAACCTGGTGTCCTTTTTCTCACCTCCTCTAGCACCGCTTTTCTGCTTTTACAGTCTGCTTAAAAACACACACAATGACTGGAGCTTCTCCAGGGATCTCAGATCCCACTGGGCAGGTTTGCACCTTGTCTATAGACCTGCCGTTCTCTGTCTCTGGAACATTCCGGCTACTTGGGTCTATTGTTCTCATTCTTTTGCCTCCTTCCCGTGTGAACTCAACCCACCTTCTCTATAATCTTTTCCGTAAGAACTTTTATTCTGAAGCAATAACCTACTCTACACTACCTGTCTCATCCCCCTGTCTGCTTTACTCTGCTCTGTGGTACTTTTGCCCACAAAGCACTCTACTGTTCTCTAGTGTCTTTCCTGGCTCTGTCTCTCTCTTGCACACACACACACACACACACACACACACACACACACACACACGTCATGCATATGTGTGTGTGAATGCAGAATGCACATGTACATATGTCTATATACATGTAGTGGCCACATGAGATGTCTTCCACTATTCCTTTGTCTCTTGGGACAGGTCTTCACTGAATCCAGAGCTCACTGATCTAAACAGTGGTGTCTGGGCAACTTGCCTATTCCCACCTGTCCCTGCCGTCTCCCCACTAACCAGTGCTATCACCACAGACCCTCATGTCAACACTTGATTTTTACCTAGATCCAGAGATTTGACCTCAGGCCTTTATGCTGATACAGCAGTCACTTTACTCAGTCATCTTCACAGCCCACTCTCATAACTCTATAAATATAGCCCGGTAACTATCAAGTTGCGTGCTTATCAATGGCAGGATTTTTTTATCATTTATAAATTATTAAAGTTTAATAAAATGATGGAAATGTTCACTTTTTTAATGTCTTAAGTAGCTTCCAAGAGCCTGAAAAAACAGTATAGCTATTGTCATTGCTCTTGGTTCTGGGAGGAACCTGAGGGTATGGCCCTATTGTGGAATGCATCACGTGGTACATGGGAGATGCTAGTGAGAGTTATCACCTCTTTTCCCTCCTCTAAGCCAGGCTTTTCTCCCTACAAAGTTGCATGCAAGCCTGAAAATCATTATGGAGACCAAGCTGTGGCTTGGAATGACACCACAGAGCTGCAGCCCAGTGGTTTGTGACCCTAGCCTTGGGCCAGGACTGAATTTGGACCAAGCAGGGTCACCCTGATCTCCATGACAGATGCATAACTAGAAGCTCATGCACAGAGGTTTATGTTAAGTTCCCAGATACCAGCCAGTATGACTGCCCTCCTTTACGTGCCACGAGCTTCACATAAAGGAACTCACCTGAGCATAGGAAGGCAGGCCACCACTGCCTTAGGCTAGGCCGCATGTTATAGCTTGGCCCATCAACCCTCATCCAGTGTACTCAATACACAAATGGTTTTCAAGGTCCTAGTGCCGACCATACCACATACTTTGAACACAGGACTTGGAGGCATTGAGCTGGGGCTGGCCTGGAAGACTCCTGAAGAATGACTGGCATAGTATTGGGAGGTGCTATGTAAGAGTTTCTTTTTTTTAAGATTTATTTATTATTAAATGTAAGTACACCATAGCTGACTTCAGATACACCAAAAGAGGGGATCAGATCTCATTACGGGTGGTTGGGAGCCACCATGTGGTTGCTGGGATTTGAACTCAGGACTTTTGGAAGAGCAGTCAGTGCTCTTTCCCACTGACCTATCTCTCCAGCCCTATGTAAGAGTTTCTAAGGCCAGCCTTTCATTCCTTTTATCCAAATACATAGCCATAAATCTCTAATTTATGCCCTGTAGAAACAGGCATAGTCATTCCTCTGTGGGAGTTTATAATGCAAGCAGAATGTAAGATACACAGAAATAATTGCAGGCAAAAAGTAAGAAACACCACATCAAGCTGCCAGGAAGGTCTGTGGTCCTGATTCAAAGGCAGGTTAGGTAAACCCAACAAGGAGAGAGGGCTGTGAACCAAGCCTTGAAGGATGAATGGAAAGACGGAAGCTAAGGTCCACCACCCAGCCCAGCTCCTTACCCTCCTCTCTTTCCCATGTCATTGTCATAACGAATAAGGATAAGAAAACATAGCACCAATGCGAAACTTCAATTTTCCTGGAAAAATAACTCAGGAAGTGTCTCCCAGCAAGCCTAGAACAGAGGGGGTGCCGGGGTACAAAGATTCAGAAGCCTTTTTGAAAGACTGTGTACTGGCAGGGAGGGAGGAAGGGAGGGAGGGAAGGAGAGAGGGAGGGATAGAGAGACAGAGAGAGGCAGGAAGAGAGAGAGAACACACACACACACACACACACACACTCATACCATCTACCAGACCACATCGTGCTTGAGTAGGTGCCCAACTGTGAGCACCGTCTTCTGCCTTCCACACTCCAGCTTCCAGAAGCCTCAGAACACAGCAATTTCAGTGTTCTGTTACCTGGGTTCTTGTAGTAACTAGGTCAAGCTCATCATCTTACTATGTATAGGTAAACATGAATACACAGCATTAACCATATCTCTCTAGATCATTTATATGTGTGGGGTTTTTTTCCCCCTCTGGATTGGGGATGCAGGGTGACGAGGTGGCTCAGTGAGTAAAGGGGTTTGCCACCACTCTTGATGGCCTGAGTTGGATCCCTAGGACTCAGACGGTGGGAGGAGAAAACCAGTTCCCCAAAGTTGCCCTCTGGCTCCCCCATACAGACCACAGTAGGCACATACCCACCCAACTCACTCAAATAAACAAATAAATGTAATTTTCAAATTTTTAAAAGAACCATCTTTTCTTCTTCAGATTCCTTCATGCAGATTAGGAACAGGGAGTGGCCGGGTGCTCAGGGAGTGTAGCGAAATGTTTAGAAATCTCTCTGTGGATGAAAGCATCAATGTCAAAGCATGGCTGTGGCCTCTGTGGCCTTCTAACCCTCTTCTGTGTATCCTGTCTGTGCTGCAGAACAAGAAGCAAGCCCAGACATTAGTATTCACGGACAACCAGATGGACTTCCGGGCCAATAAGCAATACCATCTCCGGCAACTCCAGCAACTGAAGAAGAAGCTGCTGACCCTCCAGAAGGAACTGGAGTTCCGCACCCAGGAGCTCCAGACTTCCTACAGCTCTCTCCTGCAGTACCAGTCGATCCTGGAGAAGCAGACTTCCGACCTTCTTGTTCTGCACCGTCACTGCAAACTTAAGGAAGATGAGGTATCGTGAGATTAACCTTCGATGTGTCCCAGGTTGCCCTTGTACCTCCAGTGCTCAGACGCTACCTGACATATGGCAAGCACTGCATTTCAAAGGGAGGGCTCTGCACCACCTTGAGTGGGCTTAAGAGCCTTCCCTCTTTAGTCCATGACCGGTCTGAAGGTTAACAAAGGGAAACAGAATGGACCGGCATGACTCGGTGGAGATAAGCAGTGTTAATGTATATGGAGTGAGGGGGTAGGGTATAGGGCTTGTGTACACACACATGTGGCATGAGAGGCTATCCTCTCTATATTGTTATAGCTGCTAAAATACAAGAAACTCCAGGTCTCTCAGAGGGGGATAAAAAAAAGTGGGAGGCCCATTAAATCAAGTATTTTTTTTAGAAAAGTCAGCTGCACGGATGGTAAGATGTCCAGCCCCTGGTCCAGTGCTGGTTCTAAGTGGTAACTGAGTGCCATTTTGTTTCTTCAGGCTGGAGAAAGCCTTAGAGACTTAGCCCATTCTGGACATTCACTTATATTGACGCTCCAGGGCAATGGTTTTTGTTTTGTTTTGTTTTGTTTTGTTTTGTTTTTAAAGCAAAGAACAGCATGCCTGTAAAATCCCAAGTAAATTTCAAGGACCCACAGAACTGAGATGGATTTAGCGGGAGGGACACAGAAAGCCTTAGTACTGTGGTTCTACGTAATGGGGCAGGCAGAACTCATGGGTGTGCCTTCCCCTGACAGCTGCTTCTTTCCTGCTTAACAAAATCTCTGAGGAGTATTTTACACAGTGTTTTTGCTAAAAGACTAACTCCAGGGACTTAAAGGAGGCCTTACAAGGAGTATAGAAAATTCTGTAAAGGGCAGACTGTAGCCTAGAAGGAGTTAGCTGGAAATAACTAGGAAGGGAAGAAAGAAAGGTGATCTCAACGAACTGTCATTTGGGGAAAGTCTGGGAGCTTCAACTGTGGTTTAATAAAGTTCTTAAGCATTCGGACTGGCTGTTCTCTGCACCCTAAGCCAGAGTCCAGCTTGGCTAAAGGAACCCCCAAGTTAGCTGGGGGTGCTACTTAGCAACAAGGACCACAAAGAGCTATTACCGATAGTCAGAGATGGGTGACCTGCTGCTGTTATGACAACTGCACTTATCACCACAGACCTAAAG
>CACVCL010031107.1:0-36619 GCA_902729485.2 Mus minutoides
TTTTTTTTTTTTTTTTTTTTTTTTTTTTTTTTTTTTTTTTTTTTTTTTTTTTTTTTTGGTTTTTCAAGACAGGGTTTCTCTGTGTAGCCCTGGCTGTCCTGGAACTCACTTTGTAGACCAGGCTGGCCTCGAACTCAGAAATCCGCCTGCCTCTGCCTCCCAAGTGCTGGGATTAAAGGCGTGCGCCACCACGCCCGGCAACTTTTTTCCTTTTAAAGGATTATTTTATTCTATATTTTTCAACTGCTCCACAACCCACACCTCCTCCCTTCCCCACCCCATCTCCACATGGATGCCCCCACCTCCCACCCCACCTGACGTCTAAACTCCTTGGGGCCTCCAGTCTCTTGAAGGCTAGATTCATCATCTCTGAATAAACACAGACCTGGAAATTCTCAACTGTATGTGTGTTGGGGGCCTCCTGTCAGCTGGTGTATGCTGTTTGTTTGGTGGTCCAGTGTTCTAGGGGGTCCAGATTAATTGAGACTGCTGATCCTCCTAAAGGATTGCCCTTCTCCTCAGCTTCTTTCAGCCTTCCCTAATTCTACAACAGGGGTTACCCACTTCTGTCCATTGGGACTCTCTTTCTAATACAGGCAAATCACACATTTTCCCCCATTGCACTTGACCAATCCTATATATATTTCAGTTTTAATTAGATTAAATCATTTTCTAATTTTCCTGGTGAATTTTTCTCTAACTTAGAAGTTGTTTGAAAGTGTGTGTGTGTGTGTGTGTGTGTGTGTGTATTTCATATATATATATATATATATATATATATATATATATATATATATATATATATATATATCTCAACTCTAATGTTTCCATTTAGTTTTTGAGAGTTGCAAACAATATATTTTGATTATACTCTTTCCCTTCTCCCATTTTCACCTGGAAATCCTTCCTTCCTCACTTTCTCACCCACCCAACTTCATGTTCTTTCTCTTTCATGGAACAAACCAACAAAACAAAACAACACACACACACACACACAAACAAAAAACAAAAATCAAAAATCAAAAAACAAAACAACAACAAAAACCCATGGAATCCACCCTGTGTTGGCAAGATACCCTGAGTGTGGAGTCTGCAGTAGACTGTGACTAGTGAGCTGAAAGAACATTTTTTTCTTTCTTATGCTTTGTGGAAATTTTCCATATCATTTTATTAATATTGGCCTTTAATTTTATTGAGATCAGAAAATGATTTCCAGAATTTCAGTCTTTTGAAATATATTAAGGGTTAGCACATGGCTGTGTGTGTGTGGGGGGGGAGTGCTTTATGTGCATAGAGTCAAAGAGTATCTTGTATAGTTTAGGATACAGTATTCTTAAGAGCCAGGTTTAGTGACAAAGGTATTTAGATCTCATATGACTTAATTGATGATTCTTTTTGTTTGATGGGTTTAATTTTCAACACTGGCTGTATATTTATCTATTTGTCTTACTGTTTCTACTGGGCTTTGCTTCATGAGTTTTGGTGCTGTCATTAGATTTGATGTTGGTGTACTTATTCCTGTTGGGTGGAGCTTTTCCTTATAGCACTTCACAGTATTCCCTTTGCCTTTTGGGATACGCTCTCTCTCTCTCTTGATGTCTACTTCATGTTGTATTCATGTTACCTTTCATAGGCTGTTCTTCCTACATATACACTTTTTTTGTATATGAATGCACAACTATGTACTTGCTTATGTGTGTAGAAGCCAAAGGTCAATGTTGGGTATATTCTTGATTGTTGTCCAACTTAACTCTTGAAACTGGGTCTCTCTTAAACCTGGAGATCACATATTTGACAACACCAGCACTCGGGCATCCTGTCTCTGCCTCTCCAGCATTAGAATCCCAGGCACACACTATCACACTATCACATGTAGTTTTGCATCCGGTGCTTGGGACCCAGACCCAGGTCCTCATAGTTGCATGGCATTGTACTGACTGACTCATCTTCCAGCACTCTCCATGTGTGTATTTTCTGAGATTAGCATTTAAGTTAATGTGTTGGCTTAGAGTTCCTGAGTCCTATAATTGAAAACAAAATTACATTCCACAATTGAACACAGGACTAGAACTCCAAATGTTACTAGTAAAAGGTCCCCTTGTCAAATTCTGAACAGGCTACAAGACCCCTTGACATTTCCTGTACCTCCTTTTCAGCACCCATACCCCTCCCTCCCACTCTTGTATAGAGTTGATAACAACAGATCCTAGGTCCTAATCCCCATTTCTTACATTTCGTCTTTAAGCTCTTAGGGTTTCTGTGACTGGCTGCTCACATTCACCCACACACTTACATATCGTGGACTCTCTTATTTCTTCCTGGAGCTGGGATTCTTTCTTCTTCCCTTCCCTTCCTCTTCCTCCTCTTCTTATTCCTCTTCCTCTTCCCCTCCTCTTCTTCCTCTTCCTCCTTTCTGAGTTTCACTACTTGAAAAATTATTGTATTTGGCTGAGATTTCTCTGTTTCGATGGGAGTGAAGAAAGAGCTTATGCCTGCCTTTTGTCCCAGAGATCTCCTCTCACGGGCTCTATACATTGCCATGCCTTGAAGGAGGGAAAATATTGCAATGCTCATTTGGGATGGAAGTGAGGACGTTGTATGTGTTAAATTACCTCACCAGTATGTTAAAGTAGCTCACCTCTCCCCGAGCCTGGAGCCCTTCCTTGGCCCATCACTCTGCACTCCTTCCTTCAGACTTCTCTCTCTCTAGCATTTTTCAGTAGGCCAAGGCTGGCCTCTCAGGCCTTCCCTGTCTATTGCAGATTACTCTCATGGCTTTGGTGGCCGCTACGGGGTAGAGAAGGATAAACGGGACAAAGCAGCCCTGGGATACGACTACAAAGGAGAGACGGAGAAGCACGAGTCTCAGCGAGGTAAATTGGATTGGGAGGAAGGAGGTCACTAGGTTGCACAGAGCCCTCTTTCCTTCTGTTTTGGAAGCTGACCCATTGTCCCAGAATAGAGGCAGATGAACAGAAGAGGGGCATGAGGGGGCTCAACACAGACGGAATGGATGATGGTGGGATTGGGAGTGGAGCAGAAAAGAAGCAAGAAAGAAGGGTACTGCAGAAGGAGTGTAGCCAGGCTGGATGATGGGCCAAGGTGTCTTGGTGTAAGTCTCTTGGGCTAGTCAGCCTCAGGAAGGACTGAGACCTTTCTCCTGGGACACAGCAGGAACGGCTGAATGGCTCGCCTTGTGTTCCTGTTTACTTCCTTGTATTTTGCCTTGGCAGCCATTACTTTTGTGTTTGTCTCTTTCCACCCCTCTTTCTTTTCTCCCCCAACTCCCATACCCTGACCTTTTTATTTTCTTCCCATCATCCACCTCTCTCTCTCTCTCTCTCTCTCTCTCTCTCTCTCTCTCTCTCTCTCTCTCTCTCTCTCTCTGTCTTAGTCAGGGTTTCTATTCCTGCACAAACATCTTGACCAAGAAACAAGTTGGGGAAGAAAGAGTTTATTCAGCTTACACTTACCCATGGCTGTTCATCACCAAAGGAAGTCAGGACTTTAACTCACTCACATAGGTCCGGAAGCAGGCACTGATGCAGAGGCCAGGGAGGGATGCTTCCCCTGGCTTGCTCAGCCTGATTTCTTATTGAACCCAAGACTACCAGCCCAGGGATGGTCCCACCTACAATGCCCCTGCCCCTTGATCACTAATTGAAAAAACACCCCACAGCT
The DNA here is from genome assembly GCA_902729485.2 of Mus minutoides. Lineage (NCBI taxonomy): Eukaryota > Metazoa > Chordata > Mammalia > Rodentia > Muridae > Mus > Mus minutoides. Next base: position 3,682 of record CACVCL010031107.1, read on the forward strand.
GGATCTCATGAAGGCACTTCCCCAACTGAAGCTCCTTTCTCTGTGATAACTCCAGCCTGTGTCAAGTTGACACACAAAACCAGCCAGTACACCCTCTGACCTCTGACATTTCTTCCTCTTTCTGCCACTTCCATATTGCTGTCTCCCAATCCTTGTTGCTCCCTCTCCCCACCTATTCTCAGCCTTCTAATTTCCTGTTTTCACTCTCAGAATTTTTTTTCCCACAGATTATGCCAAAGGCTTTGGTGGCCAATATGGAATCCAGAAAGACCGAGTGGATAAGGTAAACGCAGGACACCATGGTCTCAAATGGGTGCAAGGGAAGAGAGAAGTCAGAAGCAAAATGGAACTCTTGGACCTGGGTCCTGAGCTTGGTGTGCTGGGCTTCAACACCTAAGGAACATGAATTCCACATCCTGAGGTTTAAGTGAGAAGAGTGTAGGGTGGTCCGGAAGGAAAGGTAGACACCAAGGAAATCAGACATGACATTTCAAGCTTTTCTTAATCCAGTCTTAAGTCTCTCCCTGCTCCACACCACTGTCCTGTGTGTCCACCGGTTTCTCTTCCTGCATGAGCAAGGACCTTGCTTCATTCTAGGTACCTGGGCTCAGAAACATGAGATTCAAAGGGGACCTGAGCCCACTGGTAGAGTTCTTTACCCTTCTCTCTTCCAAGAGACAATATTGGAGCCCCCAATTCAACCGTTGCTTACCACATGGCTACAGGAGCTTCCCAGGGTAGCCCTAGACACAAGTACTGTCTAATGGATCGCCACTCCCTTGCTTCCTCGCACTGTGATCACCGTTGTGCTTGCAGAGTGCTGTTGGCTTCAATGAAATGGAGGCCCCAACCACGGCGTATAAGAAGACAACACCCATAGAAGCTGGTCAGTCTTCATCATTCCCTTCTCTGTGCCCTTCAGCCTCCTTTCTCTTCTGGCTTCCTCTCCTCCCAGACCATCCCTTGTGTGCCCTTAATGACTGAGATTAGCCAAGGAAGATGAGCTCCCTGCTCTCACTGTTCCTGATTCTGTCTCCTAGAAGAGTCAGACCAACTGGATGGCAAGGGGGGTGGCATTAGGGGACACACAGGGAAGAGAGAGGAAATGCCTGAGAAAGACAGAATAGACAGACCCTTGAGATGGGGCATAGGATGGTGGTGGGTAGAGGCACATGGATAAAGACACTGGTTCAAGGTCTCATAACTTTGAAAAGACTAGTGGTCCTTCATCACATGGAATCTGGGCTTCAGTGCCCTAGGATCCCCAGGCCTATGGCTCTCTCACTACCTCTGTACCTTCCCCTCCACAAGTCACCTCCTCATGTTCTCTCCTCCTGTATATTTAACAGATCTCACTCATTTCTACAAGTACGATCCCCTCTCTCTCCACTCACGATCCAGGACACCCTAAATTTTCCTTGTCTGTGTCTGCAGCTTCCAGTGGTGCCCGTGGGCTGAAGGCAAAATTTGAGTCCATGGCTGAGGAGAAGAGGAAACGAGAGGAAGAAGAGAAGGCACAGCAGATGGCCAGGCAGCAACAGGAGCGAAAGGATGTGGTAAAGATGAGCCGCGAAGCCCAGCAGCCATCCGTGCCTGTGGAAGAGCCAGCAGCGCCAGCCCAGTTGCCCAAGAAGATCTCCTCAGAGGTGTGTGCCTGATGATTGAGGGTCCAGGTGTCTCAGAGGCCCAAGTGATAGGCATAGATAGATAGATAGATAGATAGATAGATAGATAGATAGATAGATAGGACAGATGTATTTTTCCCTTTTTTATTAAACTAATAAAATTTATTTTAAAGTATACAACTCAGTATTGACTTTTTTTTTTTTTTTTTTTTTTTTTTTTTTTTTTTTTTTTTTTTTTTTTTTTTTTTTTTTTTTTTTTTTTTTTTTTTTTTTTTTTTTTTTTTGGTTTTTCGAGACAGGTTTTCCCTGGCTGTCCTGGAACTCACTTTGTAGACCAGGCTGGCCTCGAACTCAGAAATCCGCCTGCCTCTGCCTCCCGAGTGCTGGGATTAAAGGCGTGCGCCACCACGCCCAGCTTACTCAATCAGTTTTTAAAATCTATTTGGAACATTAAAAATGATAGAAGTAGAAGAAAATCTCGTATGAAGTCCTCTATGAAAGGAAATTGTGAAAGGTTCCTGATTAGATAGAAACTGTTCCAGCTCCAAGGGAGAATACGCAGTGTAACTGTGGCTTCATAGAATGAATTGGGTTGTGTTCCTTCCATTTCTATTTTGTGGAATAGCTTGAAGAGTATTGGTATTAGGTCTTCTTTGAAGCTCTGATAGATTCTACACTAAACCCATCTGGTCCTGGGCTTTTTTGTTGTTGTTGTTGGGAGACTTTTAATGACTGCTTCTATTTCTTTAGGGGTTATGGGACTGCTTAGATGGTTTATCTGATCCTAACTTTGGTATTTGGTGTCTGTCTAGAAAATTGTGCATTTCATCCATATTTTCCAGTTGTGTTGAATATAGGCTTTTGTAGTAGAATCTGATGATTTTTTAAATTTCCCCAGTTTCTGTTGTTATATCTCCCTTTTCATTTCTGATTTTGTTAATTTGGATACTGTCTCTGTGCCCTCTGGTTAGTCTGGCTAAGGGTTCATCTATATTGTTGATTTTCTTAAAGAACAAGCTCCTGGTTTTGTTGATTCTTTGTATAGTTCTTTTAGTTTCTACTTGGTTGATTCCAGCCCTGAGTTTGATTATTTCCTGCCATCCACTCCTCTTGGGTATATTTGCTTCTTTTTGTTTTAGAGCTTTCAAATCTGCTGTTAAGCTGCTAGTGTAAGCTCTCTCCAATTTCTCTATGGAGGCACTCAGAGCTGAGTTTTCCTCTTAGCACTGCTTTCACTGTGTCCCATAAGTTTGGGTATGTTGTGCCTTCATTTTCATTAAATTCTAGAAAGTCTTTAATTTCTTCATTTCTTCCTTGACTAAGTTATCATTGAGTAGGGTGTTGTTCAGCTTCCATGTGTATGTGGACTTTCTGTTGTTTTTATTGCTATAGAAGACCAGCCTTAGTCCGTGGTGATCTAATAGGATGCATGGGATAATTTCAATCAATCTTCTTGTATCTGTTGAGGCCTGTTTTGTGACTGATTATATGGTCAGTTTTGGAAGAGGTACCATGAGGTGCTGCAAAGAAGGCATGTTCTTTTGTTTTAGGATGAAATGTCCTATAGATATCTGTTAAATCAACTTCTGTTAGTTTCAATGTGTCTCTGTTTAGTTTCTGTTTTCATGATCTGTCTATTGTTGACAGTGGGGTATTGAATTCTCCCACTATTACTGTATGAGGGGCAATGTGTGCTTTGAGCTTTAGTAAAGTTTCTTTTATGAATGTGGATGCCCTTGCATTTAGAGCATAGATGTTCAGAGTTGAGAGTTCTTCTTTGTAGATTTTTCCTTTGATGAGTATGAAGTGTCCTTCCTTATCTTTTTTGATAACTTTTGGTTGAAAGTTGGTTTTATTTGATATTAGAATGGCTATTCCATCTTGTTTCTTGGGACCATTTGCTGGGAAAATTGTTTTCCAGCCATTTACTCTGAGGTAGTGTCTTTGACACTGAGGTGCATTTCCTGTATGCAGCAAAATGCTGGGTCCTGTTTATGTAGCCAGTCTGTTTTTCTATGTTTTTTTTTAAAATTGGGGAATTAAGTCTATTGATGTTAAGAGATATTAAGAAACAGTGATTGTTGCTTCCTGTTTTTTTTATGTTATTTTTATGTCTGTGTGGCTATCTTCTTTGGGGGTTGTTGAAAGAAGATTACTTTCTTGCTTTTTCTAGGGTGTAGTTTCCCTCATTGTGTTGGCGTTTTCCATCTATTATTTTTTGTAGGGCTGGATTTGTGGAAAGATACTGTGTAAATTTGTTTTTGTCATGGACTACCTTGGTTTCTTCATCTATGGTAATTGAGAGTTTTGCTGGGTATAGTAGTCTGGGCTGGCATTTGTGTTCTCTTAGGGTCTGTATAACATCTGCCCAGGATCTTCTAGCTTTCAAACTCTCTGGTGAGAAGTCTGGTCTAATTCTGATAGGTCTGCCTTTATATGTTACTTGACCTTTTTCCCTTACTGCTTTTAATAATCTTTCTTTGTTTTGTGCATTTGGTGTTTAGACTACTATGTGACAGGAAGAATTTCTTTTCTGGTCCAATCTACTTGGAGTTCTGTAGGCTTCTTGTATGTTTATGGGCATCTCTTTCTTTAGGTTATGGAAGTTTTCTTCTATAATTTTGTTGAAGATATCTACTGGCCCTTTAAGTTGGGAATCTTCACTCTCTTCTATACGTATTATCTTTAAGTTGGGTCTTCTTATTGTGTCCTAGATTTCCTGATGTTTTAGGTTATGATCTTTATGCACTTTGCATTTTCTTTGACTATTGTGTCTATATTTTGTATAGTATCTTCTGCACATGATATCCTCTCTTCTATCTCTTGTATTCTGTTGGTAGTGCTTGCATCTATGACTCCTGATCTCTTTCTTAGGCTTTCTATCTCCAGAGTTGTCTCCCTTTGTGATTTCTTTATTGTTTCTAGTTCCATTTTTAGTTCCTGGAAGGTTTTGTTCAATCCCTTCACCTGTTTTGTTGTGTTTTCCTGTAATTCTTTAGGGAACTTTTTTGTTTCCTCTTTAAGGGCTTCTAGCTGTTTACCTGTGTTCTCCTGTGTTTCTTTAAGGAAGTTTTTTATGTCCTTCTTAAAGTCCCCTACCATCATCATGAGATGTGATTTTAAATCAGAGTCTTGCTTTTATGGTGTGTTGGAGTATCCAGGGCTCACTGTGGTGGGATGATGATGCTAAGTAGCCTTGGTTTCTGTTTCTTATGTTCTTGCCCTTGCCTTTTGCCCTCTGGTTATCTCTGGTGTTAGCTGCTCTTGCTGTCTCTTACTGTGGCTTGTCCCTCCTGCAAGCCTATGTGTAGGTAGGTACTCCTGGGAGACCAGTTTTCTCTGGGAGGAATTTGGGTATGGAGAGCTGTGGCACAGGGTCAGCTCCGCAGTGCAGTGGGAAACCAGAAGGATCCTGTCCTGAGCTGTTTCTTGGTTCCTGTGTCCTGATGGCTCAGGGTGGTTCCCTCTTGGGCCAGGAATTTGAGCAGAAGTGGTGGTCTTACCTGTGCTCACAGGTGTTTTGGCACTCCTGGGAGACCAGTTCTCTCCAGGAGGAATTTGGGTATGGAGAGCTGTGGCACAGGGTCAGCTCTGGGCGCAGACGGATATTGGAAGGATCCTGCCCCAGGCTGCTTCTCAGTTCCTGTGTCCTGAGGTCTACAGGCAGGTCCCTTGGAGCAGAAGTGATGGTCTTACCTGTGCTCACAGGCTTGTCAGCACTCCTGGGAGACCAGCTCTCTCTCAGTGGTATTTGAGTATGGAGCAATGTATGAGTGCGCATGGAAAAATATATATTTCTTATTGAACAGAGTCTGTTATACTTGTCTTTGCAAAGACTCAGTATGTGTAATTGGCCCCATGTAGCAGAAAGTCAAGAAAAAACAACAAAGACACTAAGATTTATAGACTCTACCTGTTTGAGTTTAAGATGACAGATCATAGCTGCAACAGGTAGTCTTTGCTGCACCAACTAAAGATAAAGGCTCCATCACCTTCAGTGTGGTACCCATCTTGAGGGATGTGCTGTACTGGACTAGCAGAATGGATGGGTGGTTCTTGGTAAGTATAAGAGAGAACATGGCAGGTAGTGTAGCCGATGTCTCCTTCTTCAGGTCTGGCCTCCAGCAGAGAGTCACCAACCGCCAGAGTCTGAGCCTGTGAGAAGCAGAAGGGAATGCCCTGTGCCCTCTCTGCCCACGAGGCAGTCTCCACTGCAGAATCACTTGGAGGTAAGCAGAACTCCAGAGATTCTCTGTCCCCACCTCATCTTCTCTCCTCTTAGGAAGGAGGCATGTATAGGGGTGGCCAACCACCCTGTTTTGAGTGCTCTGGTTTTAGCACTGGAGTCCAGAATTCCAGAATCTCCCCTGTCCTGGGCAAACCTGGGCAGCTGGTTCCTCTAGCTGTGGTCTCCCAACAGTGTTCTTTCAGTTCAATGTTCTCCTGGTTTTCCTAAGACTCTGTTGCTTTCCATACACACGCCTCTCTCCCCTTACACCTGGGGCTTCTTCCCTCCTGTCATTTCTGGGTGGGTGCTTTGAGAGGGGTAGTGTTTTAGGAGTCTAGGGAATGAAGAACAGACTACTCCCAAGGAAAGGCTTCTAAATGGCAGGGAAGAGGTTACTGGTGGGGGTGTTAGCAACTTCATTAAACCATCACTGAATCTTCCTGGTCCACCCATCTCTCCTCAGGACAACGAGGAGCCCCCAGCTCTGCCCCCTAGGACCCCAGAAGGCCTCCAAGTGGTGGAAGAGCCAGTGTACGAAGCAGCACCTGAGCCTGAGCTGGAGCCCGAGCTGGAGCCAGAGCCTGACTATGAGGATGTTGGGTTAGAGCGGCAGGATGAAGATGCAGAGGGAGACTATGAGGATGTCCTGGAACCTGAGGACACCCGTTCTCTGTCCTACCAGGCTGGTGAGTGGGGTGAACGGGGAGGGGAAAGCAGCTCCCAAGTTTGGTTAGTTTGTGGGGCAGCAGAGAAGGGGGAGGAGTCTCCCCTCTGTCTGTTTGCCTTCTCCATGATGATGTTTACATGTCTCATTATTCAGGACCCTCAGCTGGGGCTGGTGGTACAGGGATCTCTGCTATAGCCCTGTATGATTACCAAGGAGGTAAGTTCAAAGTCACCTGAAGGGCCTGGTACACCTGGTGGCCCATGATATGAAGGAGAAGGGGTGGGCTCTAAGGGTCAAGAAAGGGCCCAGAAGATCAGGTCTGTTTCATTCTCTAAGGCTTAGAGTGGGCACAGAGGAATTCCCATCTGACCATCCTAATGTCTCTCCAACTTCCTCCCCAGAGGGAAGTGATGAGCTTTCCTTTGACCCAGATGACATCATCACTGACATTGAGATGGTGGATGAAGGCTGGTGGCGAGGCCAATGCCGTGGCCACTTTGGACTCTTTCCTGCAAACTATGTCAAGCTCCTCTAATGACCAGCCCATTGTCTTCTGACTTCCCGCATTCAAAGCTGCTCTGCCTCCCTCTTCCCACTCCATGGTACTGCTGCAAGGACCTGACTGAGCATCATGGGATGCCTGAAGTTCTGGCAGTCTGTCTCCTGCCTCTTTAAGAGCTTTAGGTGGAACCGCTCAAAGTGGGGGTGGGGTGGGGGTAGGAGTGGGGATCCCTCTGTCCCTCTGTGTCCACTCTTCCCTGAAGTGGATCATGAAATCATCTTGCAGTCCTGCCTCCTTCAGCCACACCCCAGCTTTGCCGACCTTGCTCTAGAAGGCTGGGATTCCCTCGCCCCCACCCTGGGTGCCAGCCTAGAGGGGAGGCTCTCACAGGGCTGCCTGATTCGCCCTGTTGTGCTTTTGCTCATTTGTCTTCCCTTAGCAGACAAATTGGAACTGCCCTTCTATTTAGTCCTAAAACTGAAAATAAAGTGAGACTGTGGCTAAGCTTTGTACTGGGTTAGTGGTGCTTTCAGGGCAGGGCTCTCTGGCCCTGATTCTCCATCCCTCTCCCACTTGCACCCAGAAAACTCCCTCTAGCCTGGCTTATCACTGCTCAAACCCTGTGCCATGGAGGTCAGGAGCTGGGCCTTTTTATTTGTCTGTACCTTAGCCCTAGTTCTAAACAGGCAAACCTGTTGCCTTAGTTAAGGTTTTTAGTGCTAGGATAAAGTACATGACCAAAAGCAGCTCGGGGAGGAAAGAGTTTATTTCAACCTACAACTGTTAGGTCACACTCCATCACCAAGGGAAGCCAGGGCAGGGATTCAGAGCAAGAACCTAGAGGCAGAAACTGAAGCAGGAGCCAGGGAAGAGTGTTGGTTATTGGCATGCTCAGCCTTCTTTCTTATATCCAGAACCACCCACCCAGGAAAGGTTACCACCCACAGCAGGCCAGCCTCTCTCCATCAACCACTAATTTAAAAAAATGTCCTACAGAATTGCCTATGGGGCATTTTTTGGAGGCATTTTCTCAACTAAGATTCCTTTCTTCCCAGATATGTCTAGGTTTGTGCCAAGTTGATAAAACCAACCAGCATACCTATGAATGGCAGAAATGTGAATAACAGGGTTAGGTGACATCCAGATTAAGGCGGCCTCTGCTGGCTTTAGCAGTTGTATGAGGTTAGCTTCCTGCCTGGGAAAACCAAACTTTTTATATGCTTGATGTGTGTGTGTGTGTGTGTGTGTGTGTGTGTGTGTGTCTGTGTGTGTGTGTGTATGCAGTTCAGGCATGTGTGTGTGTGTTTGTGTGTACAGTGCACTTGTTATATTCAGGCGTGTGTGTGTGTGTGTGTGTGTGTGTGTGTGTGTGTGTGTTGGCTAGACTGCAATGTTAGCTGTTAGTCCTTAGGAATATAATCTGCCTCTTGTTAAACAGGATTTGTGTTTGACCTGGAGCTCATCATTTAGGCTTTGCTGGTCAGGGATCCCCAGGGATCCTCCTGTCTCTGCCTCCTCAGCACTGAGATTATAAGCAAAAGCTGCCACATCTGCCATTTTACATGGGTTCAGGAGATCCAAATTAGGCCCACCTGCTTGCTAGGCAAGCACTTGGCTAACTGAGCCACCTCCCTGACTCCCTGGCAGATGGTGATCTCTAGGAAGAAGCACAGATTAGAAGGTTGGAAGTAGGAAGGGAAGGTTCCCTGCCCCTCTCTGCAAAAGACTAACACTAAAGGAGAACAGATCCTTGGGTTAAGAGTGTCTAGTGGCTTTAGGAGGGCAAGGATCCCTTATACCAGCACCTTTTCTGGATCACAAGTCCAGAAAAGGGTAGTACAGCTTAAGGTGGGGGAGCCCTGTGGCCTCCCTGCCTCTCTGCTGCTCCTGGCTCGGGTAACCGAGTCCCGGGTTCATTTCCACAGTCTGTAGTTCTCTCTCTCTTTCTAATAGACCCCCGAGAGGCTGGGAGAACCACATTCCACTGTGTGGGAAGAACCAGATTCCCAATGCACAAGAGACCCGAAGAGTTCACTTCCCTCTTGCCAACCTCATTGTTTAGCTGCTTTCAGTGACTCATCCTCACTGAGCAAAGTCTTAGAGAACACTCTAGATATGCTTCTAAAAAACAATGACTCGCGCACACACACACACAAAAAAAAGTGGTGGTGAAATCCAAACCAAACTGTAAAGATTAGGAATAAGTAATAGCATTGTGTTAACAAACGTGAGGAATGCGGCAGAGAGTGAACACGCTCTCAGAATGGGCTTGCTCTGCTGCCTTTGCAAAGGCACCAGCTTCTTCATCTATACCAGCTTCTTCATCTGCACCAGCTTCTTCATCTGCACCAGCTTCTTCATCTGCATCAGCTTCTTCATCTGCACCAGCTTCTTTGTCTGCACTAGCTCTGAACTATGGTCAGAGAGACAGATGCCCAGACAACGAGCTCACAGATTGGCAAGACTCCTTCATTATTTGGATTCTTGGCTGGCTGGTTCCCTGTGATGCCTGCCTTCCGTTTTTCTTATTTTTTTTTTTTCTATTAGCTTGAGAACATCTAGGGTTGCTGGAAAATGGCACCAATTAAGGGAGGAGGAACTTAACCTGAGATAAATGACTTTCCTGGCTTCAAGTTTCCCTAAAAAGGGCAGGGAAGATGGATTACTTTGTGTGGCCCAAGGACCGACCCAAAGCCGTATTGGGTAGACCAGCTCCATCTGGTTCCTAATTTAGCATCATCACATGTTTACAACTTATTTAGTAAACGAGTAAGAGTTGCGTTGAATTATGCTGGCCATGTAAGGTCAGATCTGTCACAGTAAAAAGTGAGCACCTCCTAACTTACCATGGCTGATGTAGCATCCTTGAGGACAGTGGCTCTCAACCAGGAGCTACTTTGCTTCCAGAGATTTTTGGCCTTTCCTTCATTTTAAAGAGGTTTTTTTTTTTTTTTTCCTTTCTTTCTTGGTGTTGCCAAGACTATATGCAGCAGACCGTTTTGCTTTGGCTTGTGGTGTCCTTGAAATGGCTGTGCTTACTCTGTGTGGTCTGTTCTCTTGGGTCACCTTGAAACCATCGGGGCTTTGATGCAGTAGGGTGACTAAAAAGGCCTGAATTATCAAGACCAATCAAGCGTCAGAACCTTCCAGCTGGACTCCCTTCACCCTGTGTCACCTGCCCCAAGAACTTGAAGGTGGTTTGTAAACTGGTCAGCTCAATGTAGGAGCACCAGTCTATGCTGGTTACAGAGTTTTCTTGTTCTCCAATCAACTAAGAATTTATTTATCAAACAGCCTTAAGCTATTAATTTTCTCCCCAGACTTATCTATTTTAGGAGAGGAAAGAAATAAGATAAGGCAAAAAAAAAAAATGTGGCACTTTCATACAAGCCATAGCTCAAACAAAACAAAACAAACAAACAAACAAATATCCCTAGTGTCCTAGTGTAGTTGCTAAGGCCTGAAGGACTCCACCAGTCCTCTAGCTGTGCAGGTTTCAGAGTGGTGCCTCAAAGCACACTGCCCTACTTTGAATAACTCTGAGAAGCCAGGAGCAGCGATGTGCATATCTTTAAAAGTGTCTGCCCCGTGGTCGGGCCCTAAAGGTGGACACTAAGCTCTCCCGGGCCTTCTCTTGGGGCTGGCACATGCTGGTCAAACGAATCGGGTCAGTCTTATGCTCCACGACGTTGAAAGGACAGGTTTTCAGGTGTTCAGACATGGAGGTGACTTCGTTAAACTCCCAGCTCTTGATTTTTGAGAAGAGGCTGCTGAACTGCCAGATCTGCCAGGAAGAGAAGCTCAAAGTGAATGCGGGCAGGGAGTACTGAGTGCTTACAGGCGGAGTGGGACTGAACTGTGTGTGAGATGAGTCTGTTCCTCCTATATTCAGTTTCCCAAGTGTCCAGCGAGTGCTAGGGCATTCATTGCTCCCTTTCCTGCCCCTAGTGCCTAGCACCTTGCTGATTAATAATCTTCCCAGCCAGCTTTGTAATTGCTTGTGATGCCTAATGTCAAAACAATTGACACACACCTTCCCCAGCTCCCCTGGGATTGACACACACCTTCCCCAGCTCCCCTGGGATTGACACACACCTTCCCCAGCTCCCCTGGGATTGACACACACCTTCCCCAGCTCTCCTATGATTGACACACACCTTCCCCAGCATCTCTACGAGCAACAGAAAGTAATTCTGGACACACAGCTCAAATCTTGATGATTAGCACTCATAGGGACTTTCGAACGAGACATCAAAAGCTGATTCTCTTTTCCTTCTGTGCTTGAACCAGGAGGAAGCTGGGGTCCAAGGAGCCCCAGGCAGCTACCAGGGGCACCTAGGAAGGACTACCTTAGAAAGCAGTCAGCATTGCAGAAGTGAGGAGAGACAAAGATCTCTGAGCTGCTTGATCAAGTCTTACCTGAGACCATTGCCTTTGGAATTTTAAACTATACAGGTTAATATAGTTCCTCTTATCATTTATGCTAACCCTTTATGTTTGTTTTCTAAGAGTTAAAATTTAAAACAGCCTAACAAAGAAGAGTCTTGTTAGAATAATAGTCCCCAAAGAAGATTTCAGAGAGTATGATGCTCAGTCAAACACTGATTTTCCACCTGGACTGGTATAGCCAAGTCACCAGTTTTGAGGTGCTGGGGTTAGATTACATTGGCAACCATTCGGCCTGACTGTTCCACCATCATAGTTTGATCATTGTTCCTGTGCAAGAAAAGTTCCTGAAATCTTAGAACTGCTATCTGTTTTACTTAAAAAGTAACTTTCATATGCATGTTCTTTAGCCTCATGTAAATGCTTTCCCCCTTTCTGTAAGGAAATTAGCCTGTCCCAAATGATATCCAAAAGTAGCCAAAATATTTGATTCGGGGGCAAATATGAGCAAAAAAAATTTTTTTTTAGTTTGTAAATTGAATTATTGCCATCTTATTGTGCTGAGAAAGATATGTACTGGCCTTAGACATACTTCTCAAGGTGGTACTTTGTTCTAGCTAATGTGTAACACTAATGTCGTTGGTAGCAACTGATGTTTAACACATGGATACACGCATAGATACTTAAGAGAGTCTTGTAATTATTTTTCCAGAAAGACTGCTTAAGGAATAAATAAAGGAAATATAAGAATAATTTGGACATAATCAATAAAAATATATAAAACAACTCTAATTCCTCCATACCAACTTGAGAATATCCACCTATTTGGGACAAACAGAATAATGGCATTAATGACCTAAATAGACATCATATATTTAGGATTCACATTTTCTACACATTTGCTATGAGAAAAGATACTACAAACACCTTGGATAAGATGAATTAGGAGTCTGACTTCTGTAGAAGTTGTAATTCAGTGACGACAAAACAACTGAGAAAAGGAACATAGTTTAACTGAAGGGATAGATTATTTGATTTATATGGTGTAATGTTTTATATTAAGCAATTCAGCTATGGGAAATCAGTGAATCAAACTCATACAGTTTTAAAATAAGACCTTTTTTTTTTTTTAAGCCTGTGGGCATGAGACAGATGAATTTGCTTGTCTATTAATAACACCAATCAAAGTCCAAGCTGGGAGCAGGAGATACACTCAGGTAGGGTTGTTTGTTTGTTTTGTTGTTGTTGTTTTGTCGGGGAAGAGGAATGATTTACAAATCTGAGGGCAATATCCAGAGCTCTTAGCCCTTGCATGGAAAGAGGGAAGCTGTTCACCAGACCCAGAACAAGTAGCCATGTGGAATAAGTCACCTGGTGTGGCCACCGTCTGTGAAGGAAAACAGCTACTTCACGGTGGCCTGAAGGGGATAGGTGGGCACGCTAAGGAGACCTTCAGCACTTCCCCTCTGTGCTTCCTCTCCTGAAACATTCACAATGGATTAGCCTAACAAGAAGCTGGAGGGCAGGAGAGCCAGCTGAAGCAAGCTGCCAAGATAAGTCTCTGGGATAGACCAGGCTGGAGAAGGATGGAGAAGAGAGCTAGTATGGAATAAGAGCTAAGAAAGACATTCATGACATCTAAGCAGATAATAGCTTATATACTATGTTTCCTACTAGACTGAGCTCCTTGAGTGAGTCTTATTTTCAGTATCTTTCCCAACTCCTGGTACAGCACTTGTCCCCAAGAGAGATCTAAATGAATGAATGAATGAATGTTAACTTGCCTGATTGTGGACTTTCCAGGAGGTGCCTCCATGAGAATACCTCTTCTTCTTCCACTGCAAGAGGACCATCCCTCTCTCTTGCAACAAAGTGGCACAGATGTTCCTCATCAGTACTGACACCTGGGACAGCTGGGACAGGCTGATGCTGTCCAGAAACCCAGCAATGTACTGCAAAACCTCCAGGGGCAGGCTGGTTAGAGAATTCAGGTTTTTCCCATCATGACCGGAGAGATGGTCGCTCTTCCATTTCTCACTCAGCTCCGGAGCAACCTCTGGCTTGATGGCAAAGGTCTTCAGCTCCTGACTATAGATCACTTTTGCTTTTTGTCCAGGGGGGCGGAAGTGGTTCTGAACAAATGTACATCCCAAGTAGGCGAGGGGGCATCGATGCTGGAACCAGCCATTGAGACACGACTGGATGTCGGTGTGGACATTCTTGAAGTGCAGGGGAAATTCATCCCTTCGGAAGAATTTGTTGCAGGTGAACGTAAAAGCTGAGCTGCTCTTGTTGTGTCTTCTGGTCACACACTCGCTGTGGAGCTCCACATGCAGGCCCCCGGGTTGGGCAGTGCCTAGGAGATCAGCCAACACTGTCTCTGAGGAAAACTGTTCTGGCTCAAAGTTGTATGTTTGGGTGGCAAGGTCCATAAAGAGTCCATCGATGCTCCTGGACTCGGAGATGACGTGGCCTTTGAGTTCTCTTTCCAAAGCACACTGGAGGGTGGTCTTGATGAGATCGGATTTGGGCAGGTCTTCCACAGAGACGCCCAAGTCGGAAGTGTCCACGGCCTTGTGTTCACTTGGTCTGCATCTCAACATGGCGTCTCCCAAGCGAGCTCGCTTCCCACAGTAGCTCACGGGAATTTTGAAGGTATAAACCGTCTTCACTTCTTGAGCCTCGAGGTTGCCGTAAACAAAGTCCCTCTCCTTGGGCGTACAAGCAGGCATCTGCCCAAAGTGGATGAGCATCCGTCCGTTGTGCACCAGATACATGTTATAGTCTTTGGCATCCACAGCTGTTTTTAGTCTTTCCAGAACACCATCTTGCCAGGGAGCAAGCCCTGTCATCTCCATGGTAGCGGGAAGTTCCTGGGGCTTCTGGCTTTCCTTTGGTCCTCTCCTTTCGGCAGAACCCTCTGCATCCCCTGTGCGACCATCACTGGAGCACTGCTCTTTCCCAGCCACATCCCCAGTCTTGTTTTCACTCTTCCCCAAGGAACCTGTTAAAACAGAGGCTGCGTGCTCCTTGCTGAACATACTTTCCCACTTGCCAAACTTGTCCAGGTCCATCCCTTCTTTGGTTTTTGCCAATGCATCGCGTTCCTCCTGACTGAGCTCCATCATTTGCCCGTTGGTTGCCAGCAAATAAGAATTTGGTGCTAGTCTGGCATCCACTCCCCCGACTGCACCCCCAGTCTCCTCCCAACTGGTGTCACCATTCATGGCTGGCTCCTCCTCCGTGGCGTCTCTGGTTTCCGGGAAAAGCTCTACCATTTTCAAGGATCTGAAGAGAACCTTCTGGTCCTGGAGGGCCAGGGCTGTGTCCAAACACTCCTCACTGGGGGTCTCTTTCATGATGTTTTCATGAAGGATTGTTTCTGAGTCCACGTTTGGCCAGCGGTTCCATTCCATGGAGCAACAGACCACGCTGGCAGGGCACACCTGCAGGTGCTTAGCCAGCTTGTGGCGTGCCATGGAGAGCGGGCAGCCATACTCAGAGTTGAGGCAGGGAACCTGCTCCAGAGGACAGAGGAGTGTATGCTCCGACTCTTTGCACATGTGGAAGGTGGCGCCACAGAGCAGGTGGCAGCTTATCACCAGGCAGGAGACGCTGGGCTCCACCGGAACATGGCAGTGGCGGTTGATGCATCCCTCACAGTGCCTGTGCAGCGCAGTCGGAGGCCTGCGTGCCCGGCCCTGGATACAGTGGGGGACAAAGGCAGAGAAGGCATGTGAGCCAGTGAAAGCGGGGTGGACTCCTGCAGTGGGTTTAATGCACTTACCTTCTGTCTCCTTAAGACTGCAGTGGCAACTTCAATGCAGAGCCAATTGGGGACGCAGAAATCCAGAATAGTCTTTTTAGTAGTTTATGCTATGTAAGTGGTGTGTATGCTCCAAACAGAACCCAAAGATTGGACTGTGATAGATTACATTTGACAACTGTCCCCCCCAACTATGTATTATGAGTGATTTGTAACATATTGTCTTAGGGTTACTATTGATGTAATGAAGTTCATATCCAATAGCAAGCTGGGGAGGAAAGGGTTTATTCAGCTTACACTTCCATATCACAATTCACCATCAAAAGAAGTCCAGACAGGAATCAAGCAGGGAGAGAAATCTGGAGGCAGGTGCTGATGCAGAGGCCAGAGAGGAAGGTGCTTACTGGCTTGCTCCTGAAGTCTTGCTCAGCCTGGTTTCTTATAGAACCCCAGGAATGGCACCCCTCTGCAATTAAGAAAGTGCCTTGCAGCAGGATCTTATAGAGGAATCTTCTCAAGAGAGATTCTCTCCTTTCAGATAACGCTAGCCCAGTGGTTCTCATCTTTCCTAAGGCTGCAACCCTTTAATACAGTTCTTCATGTCGCAGTGACCCCCCAACCATAAAAGTATTTCATTGCTACTTCATAATTATAATTTCGCTAAATGTTATGAATTGTTAGGTAGGTGAATATCTAATATTCAGAATATCTGGTATGTGACCCCTGCTAAAGGGCTGTTTGAGCCCCAAAAGGGTTTAGACCCACAGGTTGAGAACCTCTGCTCTAACTTGTGCCAAGTTGATATAAGACTAGCCAACATGACTATCAATAAGATTTTGTACTTTGTTTTTTAGACACAAGACTAGAATTTTTCTTAAAATAATCCTGTACATTTCTCTATTCTGTTGAATTCCAATTCACCTATATTTCTCATGCTTAGTGCTCATTGTGAGATAATCCCTTCTAAAGATAAAAAAGGAAGACTGTTTTTTTAAAGCAGAAAAGCAGAAAGGGCAGGTGCAGGTGAGAGGGGAAGAGTAGATACGGTCAAGGTATGTTGTATAAAAGGCTTTAAAAATTAATAAAAATATTATTTAAAAATTCCTACCTACAGTCAGGAAGACATAGATTTATATAGTTTCTGGAGTTTCTGGAGCTTTTCTTTCTTTTTTTATTTCCCATTTTAATCTACAATGTACTGAGGTTATATTTTTGTATATAATTTAAATTTGATGTCAAATAATATTTGTTCTTTGTAAGCTTTCTGTATGTATGTGTGTGTGTGTGTGTGTGTGTGTGTGTATGTATGTATGTATGTAACATGTGAGTGTGTTGTCATTTATCCAGCAAACGATCCCAGAGGACATTCTGGAAGGACAAGGACAAGTCTGGTTTTGTTCACATTTGAATCTAGTACAGGATACAGGTCTCTGTAGATGTTTAGTATACTTCCTGAATGAAGGAACTCATAGCCATTGAAGTTATTACTGGCATTTTATGTTTTATTTTTTATTGACATTGCATAATAATTTAGTATATACTACATATGTGATATATGTATACTATATATGTGATATATATGACAATGTCTAATGACTTCATAAGAATAATTAATATTTCTATCTTGCCATTTACTAGTTCTGTGTTGAGCGTCTTCAATTTTTCACTATAAATACTTTCTCACAAATCTTTCTCATCTTTCCTTTTAGTCAGTGTCTAGTCCTCCATAACGGAGATCATTAACACAAGCAGTCACATCTACAGTCATTTGCTTGGGCTCTGGAATAAAAAGAGTTAGACCTGGACCGCTCAACAGTGAAGCTCCAACAAAATCCTGACACTTACCATGGCTTCCGCACTTCTGGCTTCTTAACTCTGGAGAGAAATATGAAAATATGAATTATTAGTAGAGGAAAATGTTTAGTTATTTATATGATCAATGACCAAAGAGACTTCACATAGTCTCTAATTTAATTCTGCTCACTGTAGAGGGGGAGTTGCCCCAATTTTCAGTCAAGAAAATGGAGACTTGAAAAGCTCACTCATCCACTAAGTGTGGAGCTAGGTTAGCTGGCCCAGGCTCTGCACTGACCCACACGTCCCCTAATGGGACCTATTCCAACTATGGAGTCTGTGACTTCTGCTTCTTGCAACTTTTCTTCACTGTCTGCCTTCAATTTCCCATTCAGCCCCGATCTCCTCTGCCTTCCCATGGCGCTTCAAGTCAACTGAGGAAGCAGCTTGATGTCCAGCTTGACCTGAGCATCCCTAAGCTACACCACTCACCTAGTGTCTTCAGCTGTGCTGGGGCTAGATAAGAGGTCAAATCTCTCAAATCCTAGAAGCAGGTTCCAGTGGGGACTGCGGCAACTGGAATAGAAGCTGTTCTGCCTTTAGATGAATTGAGGTTACCCAGCTCTGGTTGCTTGGTTTTAAGAGGGAATGTGTTACCAGATCTTCTGGGTTTTCCAGAGAATGTGGGAGATGGATGTCTGTGAGTTTGGTTGAGTGGAATAGCTAGGAGGTTGACTGCATAAATTCTCTCCCCAGCTTTACTAGGCCAGTAGCTATGAGGCCTTGGGAGTGTTACATAGTATCTTTTAAATCCATTTCCCCTCTCTGAAGGAGAAGGTTAGCAATACCTACCTCACAGCACTTCTGAGAGGGAGAAATGAGTTAAAGATACATGACATTTTTAGAACAGTGCTCTTGCAACCCACACATCGTTGCTCTTATAAAATTAGTGTTTTCTATGTCATCATAGTGCAAAATATTTTACAACACGATATATCAAAATGTCCTCAGAATTTTGTCCTGTCCACTAATTCAATCTAAAACAACATTTTATTTGAGCAAACACAAAGTCTACAGGCTAGATCCCACGTGCAGGCTGAGCTAGAGAATCAGCAAGGCAGTTCCAGCTGTGTACTCTTCTGGGGCGGAGCTGGAAGGTTGGTGTCCAAAGTCAGAAAGTGCACAACCTTAACTTTTTTTTTAATTAATTTAGAATTTGGCAACTTGTTGTAGGTAATTTCTCTTCATTAATTTTTTTTCAAACATATACAAAAGATGAATTAACAGATACAATAAGAAATTCACTCTACACCACTATAAAATTGTTAGCATCTTGCCATTTTTTTTGTGTGTGTGTGTGTGTGTGTGTGTGTGCCTCCTCCTCTTGAATAGTTAGAGCTGCCCGATGTAAAAATAAGATGCTTCATCCCTAAGCACTTCAGCATGAACATTTTCCTCTGGAATTCATGGTACCATCATCTCATCCAAGAAAACTATAACCAATGTCAGAACACTGGATATGTGTGTGCATGCATACACATAAACAAACACACACAAGACAGAAGCTCACTATGTAACCCTGGATGACCTGGAACTCTGTATGTAGATCAGGCCTTGAACTCACAGAGACTGAAAGTCTTTGTCTCCTAAATTCTGGAATTAAAAGTATGCACACCGCACCTAGCTAGCAACAGAATTCTTTTAGTACCAATGTATTGAATGAACTTAGTGAAGTCCTTTTTTTTTTTAAAATTTTTAGTTTGCAATAGCCCCTCACATCTTCAAAGAATTTTTACAATGGCTCTCTCTCTCTTTGCTTTTGTTTATCTGTCTACTGTCTACCCATCGGACAAACATTTGTTGACTGTACTCTCTATGTGTCAGTAATGCCCACGAGTCTTGCAGGGTGCTTTCAAACCAAGACATAAGACACCGTCATTAGGATCAGCTGTGACACTTGTAGACCTATAAATCTGCACTTTCCTATATTGTAGTCATCGTTGCATGGCTGTTTCAGTTTGGTCAAAATGAAATAAGATGAGTAAATCCTCCTTCATGCCAGCCATGAGCCAAGGGTTCAGTAGCCACATCTGCAGGTAGCTACTCCGTTGGATGACACAGAAGAGAACATTCCCGTCCTATTGCACTGTGATATTATAGAATCTGACTGCAACACTTGTTTATGTGTGGGAGAAATACTGGAGTTATACCCTCAATACATGTCCTGGTTTTTGTTTGTTTTGTCAACTTGACACAAGTTAGAGTTATCTAGAAAGAGGAACCTTAACTGAGAATAAGCCACCATCAGATTGCCTATTGGGAAGTCTTTGGGAGTGCTTTCTTGATTGATGATTTATATGGTAAAGGATAGCCGATTATGCATGGTACCACCTTTGAGCAGGTAGTCCCTGGTTGTGTAAGAAAGCAGGCAAAGCAAGCCATGAGGAGCAAGCTAGTAAGCAGCATCCCTCCATGGCCCCTGCTTCAGTTCTTGCCTCCAGTTTCCTGTCTTGAGTTTCTGGCCTAACTTCTTTTCATAATGGACTGTAAACCTGAAGCTGAAGTAAACTCTTTCCTTCACAAGTTGCTCCTGGCCATGCTGTTTAGAACAAGGGTAGAAACCAAACTAAGAAAACATACATTCAGTCTGGTTATCCGGCACCTTCATTCTAGACCCCATTGAGCTTACTGAGTAATCCTGAGGGATGATCATCCTAGAGTGCTCCAGTCTCCTGCCATCCTGAACCAGGAGACAGGTAAGAAGCCGAAACTCAAGGCATCAAATAGGCTCAGGGCCCAGTAGTAGAAAACCAGGATGTGAGAGCCAGGGGAAGCTCTCACAGGGTCAGAGGGCTGAAAGGGTTGGACTGTATTATTGGCTGAATGTTATGTCCACCAAAGTTTTTAATGTTGCAATCTAATCACTAATGTGATCACATTTGGAGATGGAGCTTTTGGGAGGCGATAGAGTCGTTAGTGCAGAGCCTCGTGAACAAAGTCAATGTCGTTATAGAAGGGGCCTGTGAGAGAGAAACCTCATCACTTCTTACACATCAGCACATAAAAACAAGATGGCTGTGATCCAGCATACAGGCCCTTAAAACACAGCAAATCAACCGTAATCTTGACCTTTGACCTCCAGGTGAGAAATAAGTTGTTGTTTATAAGTTACCTGGCCTCTGGTGTTGTGTTATAGTAGCCGAAATGAACTGTGACAGAAGAGAGTAAATTCAAATAACACTCCTTTGTGTGCAATGGTCCATCTAACTGTTTAACATCAGTTTAATGTGCAGGCTGACCCTTTCCATATTTGAGATCATTCATTCCTAAGGGGGAAAGTCCATGGTGGATTTAATGTGGAAATTCTTAAATATTAGACTAAGAAATCTGGAACTATTTGGTACACAATTAGGAGGCATTTTACATTGTGATTTGGGAGCTAACTGGGATGGGGTAAAAGGGTCTGGAACTGGAAACTACTGTAGAGACTATGATGTAGTTGTGTAGGTAAGACTGAAGATGCTAGAAACAGAGATGAGGCAGACAAGAGGCAACACATGAGGATCTGGTTTGTTCCTGACTAGAGATGTGGAAATCAGTTAAAGTCAATACCAAGATTTTAAACCAAGAAGAAAGAAAATTGGCTACAATTTTTGAGAAAAACAGAAGTCTATGAAGGAGCTATTTGAGGAGGCAAGATGAGTCCAAGAAGTCTGGTATAAATTGTTCAAGGTGATGGCAATCTTGTGATGAGAAGAGGAACTTGGATGCAGAGATGTCGATGTGGAAACTACCCAAGTGAGAGAAGAAGCTCTAAGTGGGAAATGAGAACACAGACTAGATATCTGAGACATGAAGTATTAATACCAAACCATGTGTGACCACTTTGGGGACATTAGGAAGAAGGGCATCCAGAGGACAGACCAGAAGGTTGAATGAATCATGACTATGTTGTCATAGATATAAAGGAAAGAGTGAATTATGTCACCTACACTACTTCAAAGAAGAATGACAGCCATGGCCACACGATGCTTATGAGCAATGCCCAAACAATAATTCTGGCATTTCAGCCGTGGGACCCTTGCCCATTTGAAACATGTCTGATAAGAGGGGCGAGACACATACTTTGATGCAGACAGGATTGTGGTCAATCAAGAGAAATGGCACCATCTGTTCAGAATAGCAGGCAACCAATAAGGATGGAGTGTGGAAGACTCTGTATCCCTTCTGGCTTTCAGTAGAAAAGAGTGAGATCACAATGGGTGTGAGGACATGCAAGGAAACTACCAATACCAGGAATATTCAGCATCATGTCAGCAGTGCACTTGGTCATGACACTGAGCTCTATGTCTGGGGAGAGAAGCAAAGATTCTGGCTAGTTTCCTGGACTCCAGGAGTGAGAACTCTGCTCACCAGCAAGGATGTACTTGGCTACAGGCACTGTGATGGGCTCTAAGCTAGTCTTCCCTTTAAGTGTTTTGGAGTATGGTTCTTAGGAACCATATACTTTTCTTAGGAATCGTATAATAATCGCTTTGTTGTTCTCTATTCCTGTGAGGTTATTTGAAAGTATTCCTTTAGAGAAAATACTGCGTGTTGTCAACAAAGATGCTCCTCTCTTCCTTTTTATTTTTATATTTTTATTTAAATTTTTATTAGGTATTTTCTTTATTTATATTTCAAATGTTATCCCCTTTCCTCGTTTCCCCTCCAAAAACCTCCTATCCCATCCCCCCTCTCTCTTTCTGCTCACCAACCCACCCACTCCCGCTTCCTTGTCCTGGCATTCCCCTACACTAGGGCATCGCATCGCCACTCTTCCTTTTTAAATATTGCTATTTAAAGATTTCATTCCAGACTCTAGAATGACATCAGCTGACTAACTCTGAGATAGGACCAGTGTTGAATAAATGTCACCCTGGAGGAGTTTGACCATAAGAAAGGAGAAAGACAGACATAACCCAACAACATAAGAATCACAACTCAACCTTTCATTGAATACTTGGGGGAGATTTTTTTTCATTGGCATAGGGGTCAATCTAGAACTCTTGATAGTCTAAATCATTGCCTGACACTTCCCTGGGCTAGTATTGAAAGCCATACATCTCAGGAAACCCCTTAGGGCCTGGAAGATTTGCACAGTGAATTGATTACTTGATAATTCGTATTCATTGCTGCTCTGCTCACAGGAGCTAAGAAATGGAAACAGCCCGAATGTCTTACACTGATTAATGGAGAGTGAAATGCAGCCCATGTGCACTGTGGTTTACTATTCAGCTTGAAAGGAAAATGAAATCATGAACCTTGCAGGCAAGTGGGTACAACTAGAGAAATCACACTGAACAAGGTAACTCAGACCCAGAATGACCCAAATCTCATGTGCCCTCCCATCCGAGGGTCCTAGCTCTACATTTCCAGATGTGAGCAGGTTGTCCTGAAGTAAGTGCAGGAACCAAGGAAGTAAAAGGGAGTCATTGTGGGATAAAGAGTCGGGGAGCAAGAAAGAGGTGGATAGCAGTGTACAAGGGGGAAATGTGGAAAATGGAGGGGGGCTTAATTAGAGAAGGGGATGGAGTTAAATACAGAAGAATTGGGGGGGCTGTAAGGGTGTCTGAACAAGTTAAAAGGAACTACATTACTATCTACTTAAAAGTACTTACAATACATGTAATATTTATAATAATTATTATATACAATGTACCATAAAATATAATGTATTATGTATCATAATTATATAGTAATCATATTATAATATAATGCTATTATATTATAATAATATAAAATATATATGTTATTATATAATATAAATACACATTTAAATTATAATATATTTATATATTATAAAGTATATATAACTATATAAACTATATTTCTATTATATTGTATTATATTATATTATAATTATATATCATATAACAATATAATTATATTATAATTTATAAATATATAAATATAAACATACAAGTATTTTAAATATATATAATATGCTATATAACCATGATTATTATATAACTGCTAATTTATATAATTATTAAATTATATAATTATAAAATCATATTATTATATAAAATATGTTATGTTTTAATATGTAATATATGACATATTATACATATATGACATATTTTTTAAAAATAAAATGTCCCCATCTGGATTAACAATGCTCCTCAAGAGCCATAGACTATCTTAAACAAAAACAAAAACTCCAAGACCAGCCACGAGAAGCCCTCTTTTGAGTTGTTGGTCAGAGTTATCCAAAAAACTCCCCAAACATTATAGGCTATTGCTGTTGTCCTTGGTTGCCCCTAGAGGTGGAAGGTGTGTCCCTACTGCTGAAGATACCATGCACTTCAGTCTCAAGTCCCAAGGATGCAAGCTGGATCAGACCTGAAAGCGTCCTCCCTAAAGAGTAGCTTACATGGTACCAGAAGGTACCAAAGTGGGGAAACCATGAGTAGTCCTACTCAGCTCTGATGCCTCTGGACCACTGCATGGCACAGTAACCCTAAGGGTGGAGTGGTAGCCCATGTACTTGGTGGTAACAGTGCTGTAATTGGACTTAAAGCCTGCTTACCAAGAGGGAAAAATCATGCTTGATACTGGAAACGTGGCCAACCACCCAGGACTAGTGAAGTCATGGATTTTGAAGGAAAACCTACAACTACCTCTTAACTAAATCAGCATGTCTACATTCCAAACTTTTGTTCCTATACTCATAGATAAGTGCTGCTTTCAGCCTTCATTGAGGAAACTTCTCTTTGCCACAGACTGTGCCTTGGTTACCTTTCTATTGCTATGGTAAAACACCATGACCAAGGCAACTTAAGAGTTTCCTGGTCTCATAGTTCTGGAGGGTTAGAGCCCACAATCATCACGTCAGGGAGCATGGCAGCAGCAGGCAGGCAGGCGGGCAGGCAGACAGGCGGGCGGGTAGGCAGGCAGGCAGGCAGGCATGGTGCTGCCACAGCAGCTGAGAACTCCCTTGTTGAGGCTACAACCATGAGATGGAAAGAGAAAGCTAACTGGGAATGCACTGAGCTTTTGAAATCTTAAATCCCAGCCCCAGTGACACATCTCCTCTAAAAATGCCACACCTCCTAATGCCACCACAGACATTTGAAGGGTTAGGAGGTATGGCCTCATAGGAGGAGGTGTGTTACTGGGGGTGGGCTTTGAGATTTCAAAACCCTATGCCAGACACAGTCTCTAGTTCTCTGCCTACAGCTTGGAGATCAAATGTGAAACTCAGCTACTGTTCCAGTGTCCTGCCTGCCTGATTGCCACCATGCTCTATGCCATGATGATCTTGAGCTTAAAACTAACACTGTATGCAAGCCCCCTAATAAAATGGTTTCTTGAGTTGCCTTGGAAGCCGGGCACGGTGGCGCACGCCTTTAATCCCAGCACTCGGGAGGCAGAGGCAGGCGGATTTCTGAGTTCGAGGCCAGCCTGGTCTACAAAGTGAGTGCCAGGACAGCAAGGGCTAAATAGAGAAACCCTGTCTCAAAAAACCAAAAAAAAAAAAAAAAAAAAAAAAAAAAGAGTTGCCTTGGTCATGGTGTCTCCTTACACCAATAGAACATCAATAGAATAGTAACTAAGACAGATGGAGACCATTACAAACCAACTGATCAAAATGCAGAGTTGTGGAGCCCAGTCCCAAGTAACATGCCTATAACACAACTCCTGCACCTAATGCTCAGGGATCATTGTGGTAGGGGGAGCGGAAAGATTGTAAGAGCCAGAGGAATAGGAAGTTTGGCTACGAGATCATGTCTTCTAGAAATGTCAAAAAAATTATACCCAGGAAGTCTCACCAACACAACTGCTAAACAAGTCCTGAATATGGAGAAAAGCAAGAGATGTGCTTACATGGAAGGCAGAAATCTCAGGAGACCTTAACTCTAGACAAAGGACTTCAGGCATCTAAGGAATACTGAGCATGGGAGAAATACTCTGCCCAAGGGGAAAAAAAATATGGGTTAGTTATCCAATATTAAATGGTCAGCCCTGAAAACATATAATACAAGTAACATTATTATATGAACTGAGCAGGTTGTATTTTTTATATTTGGGAATACACATGTACACACGTGCATACACACATGTGCACACACACAAGTGCACACACACATGTGCACACACATGTGCATGCACATGCACACACACACACAGAGGATGGAAGGAGAGGGAGAGGAGATGTAACAACAATTAAAAAGATGCCATGGATTGGAATGAAAACACTTGGAGGGAAGGAAAGAAAGGGGAGAGAGAAATAATGCAATTATATTTTAATTTCTGAACTTTTTTTTTAATAGAGAACTTTCCTTTGCCACTAGGAACAGTGAGCATTTAGATGAGCAGCTCTGAGCAAATGCCACAACTGGCAGGTATACCCAGATGGTGGAAGGACCTCTGACCAGAATATTAATGGAGGGTACAAATATGTCTCAAGGAATGTACTAGAATAGGAGCTGGAGAGTAAGTGTCTCTAGCATAGAACCTTCAACTATACAAAAATATATATAAAGAATAAAAAAATTAAGAACAAATATTTAAAATGTATTTAGGGGTTGTGCTGGTTTAGAAAAGTGGTGGCTATCGGTTCTCCTTAATTAATGTTTATGAATTGTACTACACTGAAAAGAACCTTAAACTAAGGGGCATTCCAAAAAAGCCCAGAATAATCTGAAGCAAATTTGGGGAGAAACTGTAGTGATG
The DNA here is from genome assembly GCA_902729485.2 of Mus minutoides. NCBI lineage: Eukaryota > Metazoa > Chordata > Mammalia > Rodentia > Muridae > Mus > Mus minutoides. The sequence continues at coordinate 29,368 of CACVCL010031107.1, forward strand.
TTGGATGCGTGTCATTGTGGCATTTAAGGTAAAGGAAGGCTGCAGTGGGTGGGAGCCACCTGCGTGGGTCTGACTGGAAACACACTGAGCCCTGCCAGAACAGTCACCAGGACTTGCTCTTCAGAATGCCCGCAGCTGTTCTGCTGTTCAGAGAACACGTTCTGTATGAGCATGCAGACATCTCTGGACCAGGCAGAAAACCAGATTTCTTCCAGGATTTCTCCAACTTCAGTCCACATGCCATTTTGGGGGGCAGTCTTTATAGTAGAGTTCCATGGACTGGAGGGAAGTCTGGAATTTCCCCCATTATCCCCAGGCAGTGCTGACAGTCCAAATTTTACATCTCCAATTTTCCAAGGCAAACCTGAGACTCCAAGGAGGACCCTGTCTTGTGTGCACTCTAACACTCTCTGCTTGTAGTCTCAGGCTGTGTCTCCACTGCTCCTAGATGTGGAGTCTGTAGAAATGGCAGCACCACACAGCTACTACACAGCTAGTGGAGGTGGTCAAAGGTGTGCTAAGAGCTTAGATGGTGCCAAGGGGACAGGGCCTGGGAGGTTGGAGGAGACGGTTAGGAAGTGTCATTGGGCCACAACACGTAGTAGGTGTAGTTAAATCAAGTAAGAAAGAATGAGACAGATCATTTTAACGGGTTTTACTCTGGTTTTAAAGTTTAACGGGTTTTACTCTGACAAACAGGTTTGATGTCAGGGAGATATGTTTAAGCAAATGGCCCTTTCAGTGCCCTTCATATGGTATGCAACTATTCTGACTCCCCATGTGGCCAGCCCTCACAGTAATGATTGATTTCTGTTCAGCTTCAGTGAAAGTGGCAAGGTTAGAGGGCAAAGGGCAAAGGGCAAAGGGCAAAGGTATTTTTTAACTCCGAATTCTCTCACCCACCAGCTAGTCATTCAGTTATTCATTGTTCACCCACTTCCCTGTTATGGAGACATTTGGCTCTAGAAAAAGAAAATGTATAAAGTTAACCATTAAATTCATCTCTCTACCCCTTGAGAGTTTACCTCACCTAGGCATCTGAGGATAAATCACATATATGGTTCATGGGCTTCTGGGCTGTGATACCAGCAACCTCACCACAACCTAACATATACTCTGCTTCCTCGGGTCCTGTCAGCTTTATAATCTGCAGCCCTCACCTCTAGAAGTCACTCTGTCTTTAAAGCTTTTTACTTGCTAGCTCTGATTCTCATTGTCCGTACTTATACATTGATAACAGTGTTATAACCCTCTGTGCTTGCTGGCTCATAAAGTATTTAACTGGGATGGGGGTGGGGCAACTGTCAGGTTTTTGTCCCCTTGATAACTTCTAAGCTAACACACCCAAGTCGCATAAGAATGGCAGCCCAGCATACATTTCTGATTCATTGCCATGGAAACCCTGGCAAAATTAAATGCCACGGGGAACTAACTGTGCCTAAGCAAATAGGTAGGAAAGTAACGCGGACTCCCGTATAGACAGACTCGGGGTTACTCTTGTACATTGGAGGTTACAGTGGGTTACAAGACGGAGCTAGGAGTTAGGCATCTGAGTAGTTTCCTTGCATCTCCTTTGACTCAGCATTGATGGCTCGAACCCAAACACCTCAGATCCTTTTCCTTCTAGGCCACTTCCCAGGATGACCTCAGCTGAACTCTAAACTAGAGAAACATAAGGAAATAAACAGGGCCCATTACAGTTGCTAACCTTTTTCATGCACGTAACAATATATAGCAGAGGTTCTTAACTGGATCATGGTGGATCATGACTCTTTGCAGGGGGGGGGGGCACATATAAGATATAAATACCAGGTATTTACCTTATGATTCACAACAGTAGCAAAATTACAGTTATAAAGTAGCAATGAAATAATTTTATGGGCGGGGGGGGGGGTGTCACCACAACACGAGGAACTGTATTAAAGGGTCACAGCATTAGGAAGGTAGAGATGCAGTTATTATACCAGGAGTTAGGAGTAATCCACCTGCCTCTTAAGCTTTTAAAACCAAGAATATCTTTCATGACTTCACTTCTGCCGCTCTGGGTGTACCCGCCTCAAGCTGGTCACAGTTTTGAGTTCGGGTACCTAAGTCTGTGTATGATTTCCAGTTTTCACTTTCATGACTGCTTTTTTCTTTTCTTTTTTTTTCATACAAGAGAAGTGGGCAGGAAGTAGCTGCCCTGAGGCAGTTTTGTTAGGCAAAACTGAGTTTCAGGTTGCAGGCAGAGTTTTGGAGTACTGCTGTGGTACATTAGCCCGCAGTGTGGCTCAGTAGATGGAATTTAAGCCTTGCGACCATGACTTGCAATTAAAGCCGCAGAGGTGGTTGGAGAACAGCATTGCAGCGTTTGGACTAACCCTGGGTGTCTACTTCTTCCCTTACCACACGCTGCCCTCCCCTGTCACCACTGTGTGACTAAGGCAGCACCGAATCGCTCTGATTGACTGTAGTAGAAAAACCTAAGCTGGCAGAAGGCTGCTGACATTGCAAACTGCTGTAGGATTTAAAATCCAAAACACCTCACACATGGCCAGGGCTTTCCAGTATCAACCTTTCCCCCATCACCCACATGTAACAGAGTTTGTTTAACAACCCACCCTCACGGTACAAAGGCAACATACAGTAAGCCTCGGTCCGGTCCACACATTTATCATCTGAATAACCTGGTGTTTCAAAAATCTTACCTAAAATGGTACAAGCTGACTCAGCATCCGCAGCTACCAGCCCTTTGCTGTAGATCAAGCAGGTCTGGAGGAGGTGGGTGCCGGTGCTTCCGCGGCAGCAGAGTTCTGTTGGAAAGGCAAGCGAAAGGGAGAAAACGTCAACTGACATAGTTCAAGCGTTTCAAAGTTAAAAATAAAACTATATCACAGGGCAATGTGACCGGTCTCAGCTTACGACCTCTTTCGTCTCTGTACGTTATCAACACTTGATGCCTAAGTGCTGGAGGGGCAGAGAGCCCATGGGAAAGTAGTGCTTATAACAACCCCGGACTTTGTTTCACAGAAGAGGGAGGAAAGCCTTTGCGAGAAGGGTCAAGGCAAGGCCGGCACAGCCCCAGTCCTGTGTGTGCCGTGGGCAGGTCCAGCTGTGTCCAGGAGCTGGGGGAGAAGCAGCTGGCTTCCTGCTCTAATTATAACCCTGTGTTCCACCCAAGCCCCTCACTGGCTGAAGTAGCAAGTTGTGCAAGTGACACAGTTCCATGATCCTGCTTCTCCTGTTTCTTCTCAGGACAGGTTAGCCTCTGCTCTCCTCTGGCCCTGGCCTTTCCCAGGTGGCAGAGGAAGGGAGAGTTTGTCATTCAGAAACCAGGCAGTTAGCAAGTCAAAAGAACAGAAGTAGAGGTGGTAGGAGGCCTTTAGTACAAGTTCCTCTTTACATATGAAAAGACACAGGATCAGGGAAGGTGAGCTACTATATCCATCATCACAAGGCTCAGAGCTAGAAGAAGGACTTCTCTTAGTCTGGGATTCTTTTTTTTTTTTTTTTTTTNTTTTTAATGGGGTTATTTGAATTTCTGGAGTCCAGCTTCTTGAGCTCTTAGTCTGGGATTCTTCCCCCTCCAATTTTTATTAGATATTTTCTTCATTTACATTTCAATTGTTATCCCGAAAGTCCCCTAAACCCTCCCCCATCCCCCACCCTGCTCCCCTACCCACCCACTCCCACATCTTGGCCCTGGCATTCCCCTGTACTGGGGCATATAAAGTTTGCATGTTAGTCTGAGATTTTTTATCTGATCCTTTTCAAAATAGTTCTTTCAACCTCTTCTTTGAAAAAAAAAAAAACATGTGAATATTGTCTAGTGCATACAAACTGTTCAGTCTAGCTCCTTTTTGAATGTGGGTGGATCTTCAGAGAGATGTGTTTAAGTTCTGCTGTGATGAGCAGTCTCTGAAATTCCCACCACCCCGTTCCTGTTCTCTCATGAGCATTTGTTTATGTGGGCAAGCTCATCTGGGGGAAAAGCCAGACAATAGAAAGGATAACATTGTCTGTATCCAGCGTGTGCTACAGAACTTCACTGAGTTTGTAATAAAGCTTTCTTGCAGACTGGCTGCCTTTTTTTTTCTTCCCTCCTCCTGACTTGTCCTGGACAGCCCCTCCTACATTGGTAAGTTGATAAGTCACCTGTGGAGTTTTTCATGAATGAGTACAAGTCCCTTGTGAATCTCTCAGGAAGCTTTTGGCAGGTGGAGGCAGGGAATTGGTAGTTAGTTCTAGTTTAGTGACTGGTCTCATCATGAAAGGCTGTGGTCTTTTACCAGATGGTTTTTCTGTACCTCTTGTATTGCATTGATTAGCATTTCTGTATTGAACCAAACTTCCATTTTTGGGTAAGCCTCATTTGGTCTGGTACATAGCTTTGTTACCATTGCTGTGATGGAACACCATGACCAAAAGCAGCTTGGAGAGGAAAGGGTTTATTTCTTATTTATTCAAATTAGAGTTTCTTCCTTGATTGTTTCTCCATGTGTGATGCTGGGGACTGAACCCAGGCCCTGGCCACAGTGGCCAAGCACTGCATTGAAACCTAAAGTAAGACAGACTCAGATATCCACAACATTTTCCATTTCATTTCACTATGTTATTTTTTGAGAAGTTCTCATTTTATTTTGTGTGTTGAAAATGTTTCTAATTCTACATGCTTTTTGTATGGCTAGAAAAAGATCCTNGTGATGCTGGGGACTGAACCCAGGCCCTGGCCACAGTGGCCAAGCACTGCATTGAAACCTAAAGTAAGACAGACTCAGATATCCACAACATTTTCCATTTCATTTCACTATGTTATTTTTTGAGAAGTTCTCATTTTATTTTGTGTGTTGAAAATGTTTCTAATTCTACATGCTTTTTGTATGGCTAGAAAAAGATCCTCAGTACCATTTAAAGGATTTCTGAGTCTGTCAGTTTCCCTATACATTGATTCCTCAGAAGTCTGTATCTTCTTATGTTGGTTCCTCCAGCCCTTCCTCTCTCTGGACTCTCACACTGCATTAAATTCAGGTGCAGTGGTGACTTCCTTGGAAACTTTTACTAGAGATCCCCCATGGAAAGCCTTCAGACTAAAGGTTAAGAATGAAACAAAAGCTTACAGCCTCCAGTCATTAAAAGCAAAGGACCCCTAAATCTGTTGCTCTTCTTGTCAAAAGTTAAAGATAGTTTGGGGGAGGGGAACTTTGGAATCTCTTCCCTTCTAGGAGAGAACTAGGAAACAAAAATAGGTTTTCCATGGGGGAAAGTAATGTTGACAGATAGAGATGAGAGGTTGAGCCAGACATGGTAGTAAGCACCTTTAATCTGGGCACTCAGAAGTCACAGGCAGGTGGAATTCTGTGATGAGTTTGAGGCTAGCTGGGGCTAACACATGTATAAAAGAACAGAACAAAAACAGCTTGGTTTTTAGCTCAATGGCACCCCAAGTTCAGTCCTTAGCACTGTGGATAGGGAAATCAAAGAAAAGAAGAGACTTATTTTCCTAAATAGTCTGGCATTTATTAGAACTTTGAAATGCAGTTTACCCTACTGAGGGACCTTGGAATCCAGATTGTCTCCTAGCACACAGGTTTACCACTGGGTCAGCAGAGAATCTGAAGGAGGATCCCTGTGATGGCTAAGACCTTGTGAATGGTATGGAGACCATGGAAGAAGGAGTGCCCATCTTACCTTCACCAGGGCAGCTGTACATCTATGACTGGATCTATGCCATAAGCATCAGAGCACATAGAAGCAGAAGCCATGAACCTGTCCAATGTTGGGGAGTGGGAACACCTGCATTTGAGACTCGTTGTGAGTCTCATGAATCAGAGGGCCTGAAGGTTGGGATGGAAGGGAGCTAACTATAGGACCCTGGCGGTAAAAGAGCAAAAGGAAGACTGGTGGATATTCTTGGTAAGGTGCGCTTAGTCTTTGATGTAAAGATCTGGCTTGGTTGCTTTAGTGCCTGTTGTCTGTTGTTCTGGAACCAAACTTGAAGCAGGAGGAGAGAGGACATTGAGATCTGTTATTGAATAAGCCTTCTGGGCCTTCTTCTGGGTGAAAGCATCCTGACTTTGACCCGGGTGTTCTCTCCGGTCACAGTGATCATTCATGAGAGCAGCCAATAGGAAGAACGATAAGGGTCAGAACTGGAACCCCAGGGAAGGCAGAAGGAAAGGGGTCTGTGCTTGGAGTGTGATGGGGTTTCAAAGAACACAGAAGTCAGGGAATAGAAGGTGTGATTTGTTGGTGCTTCTGTGGATCAACTAAGAATGATTGGGAGCTGGAGAGATGGCTTTGAGTCTGGAGTTCCAGAACCCATGTAAAGTGCTAGGTGGTTTAGAGGGAGCTGCCCAGCCAAACTACCAGTGTCCGTGAGCTCTGGGCCCAATTAAAGACTCTTTCTCAGTGAATAAGGTAGAGGGTGATGGAGAAAAATTCCTAAAGTCAACTTCAGGCCAACACACATGCATGTGCATGCATGCACACATTGCTTACACACATGTGAAGATGCATAATACACTAAAAAGAGTCACTGATACAGAGATTCAAATAAATTACATAGTTAAAGGACAAATAAAAGACATAATGAATAATAGTAATAATAATATTCTTTTTAGATTTATATACTTTATGAATGTGTATTTTGACTATGTATGTGTACATACATGTGCAGTACCCAAGGAGGGCAAAAGAGGGCAGTGATTTCCCAGGAACTAGAGTTACAGACAGCTGTAAGTTGCCATGTAGATGCTGAAATTCAAACCTAGGTCCTCTGGAAGAGCAGCCAGTGCTCTTAAGTGCTGAGCCATCTCTCCACCTGTAAAGTACTTTTTTAGAACCATGGAAATGTATTGAAAATACAGCAGATAGCCAACGAAGGGTGTGCTATTGAACCAATCATAGACAATATTATGAACTACAGAGCTTTGTCCTGAAGGGAGGCCATGGCAATGGTGCAAACAAATATGCCTTAAAAATCACCAAAATGGAAAAAAACCTACATACACACACACACACACACACACACACACACACACACACACCCCACACAGTGTGTGTGTGTGGTATATGTGTGCCCATTTAGAATCAAAGAGGAAAATATCCAGATGTCATTGAACACCCTTTTAATGCCAGCACTCAGGAGGCAGAGGCAGAGGCAGAGGCAGAGGCAGAGGCAGAGGCAGAGGCAGAGGCAGAGGCAGAGGCAGAGGCAGAGGCAGAGGCAGAGGCAGAGGCAGAGGCAGAGGCAGGAAGATCTCTGTAAGTTTGA
>CACVCL010031108.1:0-36608 GCA_902729485.2 Mus minutoides
CACACACACACACACACACACACACACACACACACACACACACACCCCACACTCACAGTCAAGAGATCCTGATAGAGATTAAACAAAAGAATTGAACATACTGAAAATTCTCATTCATGTCTTAATTAATAACTATTTTTTTTCTGAGTGAGAATATTTTCCAAGTCTTCTTTGGCCAAAAGGAAGAAAAAAATCTTCGAATTCTACAATTTCTCTAGTCTCTGTTCTTCTCCGTAGACACACTTCTCCCCCTTCAGAAAGGAGTTCCTAAATATTCTCATGAACTTGCTGAGAAGGAGGCCGGTTTGCTTTGTATTTGTCAATTATTTCAAATGTGGAGGCGCCTTGCCTATTTTTTCCAAATCTAAAGCACATGAAAGATATCAGCATGGAAGGCTAATTTCATTTCCTGTTAAATGGTTCTAATTTCCCATGTGCCCTAACAGCGAGTGCCTTCTTTCTTTACCTGATTTGACATCGTCAGCGTTTACTTGGCAAGCTTCCATTCTGTGGGTGATATGCACATGCCCCATCATGAGAGTGGGCTGGAGGGCACCATGTGGCATGCAAAAGGAGCCCTGGGGAGCTTGGGAAGGGAGGAGTGCTTACTCCAGGTTGCATTCCTAAGGGTAGGCAATGGTGCAGTCAGGAGGAGTGAGTCTGGAGGTTACACACATATTTGTGGTAAAGACTGGGGAGTTTCCCAAGAAGGAAGAAAGATTTCAGTGGAGACTCAGAGAGATGGTGGCATGAACCAGAAGTTTAACTTGGCTGATGAAAATAGCCCACATTGTGTAAAAGGGAAATCAGCAAGAAAAGTATTCCCCTGAACGCTACCCAAAATGAGGGTACGGTTAAGCCATCAAGGCCTTCCTTACTGTGTTCTCTGAGGGCTGAACGGGAGCCATGGGATACTGGGAACCTCAGCATGCCCCTGGTTTGCTCTTTCAGTGCCCATTTGAACCATTGCCCAGCTTGATTCTTAAAGCACAGACGTTTGAAAACGCAGAGAATACATTATGTCAGATACTTTGCAGCTAAAGTTTTACACACCAACTAATTTCTGCCAATATAGATGTTATTTAATCATTTCAAGCTGCTCTATTAGAAAACCACAGACTTGGTGATTTAAACACCAATCACACACACCATTCTCACCTTCCTATGGGTTAAGAGTTGAAATCGGATGTGAGCCGGGTGGTGCAGGCTCTTCTTCCTGGTTTGTACAAACTGTGTGCTTTTTATCCTTAAGTGGCAGGAAGTAAGCTAATCCAATGGATGTTTGAGGTTTTGTTCTCAGCTCACTTATACTATTCACTGAGAGTTTCAACCTTATATCTCAATTCCCTCCTGAAGGACTTTATGTCTAGATGCCACCAAACTGGGATTAGTGATACAACGCAGGAATTTGAAGGGGACAGAAATAGTCAATCAATTGCACAAACTCTCTTGAGAGACTTAGAAATGGAAGCCAATGTCTTTGAGGAAACAGACGTGAGGAGGTGAGACCCAGTTACCATGTAAGCCAAGAATGGAAGCCCCTGTTCCTCAGTGGGGCAGTGGTAGATGTTCTGGAGTATGAAGTGTTTTAGTCACTGGATTTGCAAAAAAAAGGAGTTTCTCTAGGACATTCTTGAGTCACTGGACAATTTTTTCAGGTACTTTCTAAGAGTCTATTATTTATTGCTTGTTCTCCTTTAGATTTTACAAGCTAAAAATCTTTCACTAAAACTTTTTCTAAATGTTAATTCAGTAAGTCTTGTTCACAAATAAGATTAACTTCCACTGATTTGTTTAACTATATCTACTACATGGCTTTATCACATGATGACCATGAGGTGATGTTTCCCAAACTGGACAGTACAAATCAGATAAAGAGTGAGCTCATTGGCTGGCTGATTACTAGTATAAGGAATAACCTGGAAAGAAACTTTTGCTAATAACTGTTACAATTACAGTTAGTTAATAATAAAACTAACTGATTTTACTTTTTAATCAATATTTTTACTATAACCATGGGGAAAACTAACAGAAAACAATGAAGTATAAAAATAAAAATGAAGGTAAAGAGTCAACTGGATAAAGGCCATGGTAGCCATGTCTGATAAGAAACTGTGAACACATGTGGAATACCCTGCTCTTTTGTGAGCACAGTCACACACTACACTCTTTTTCAGAGGTAAGCCATGTAAATTCAATGACGATGGCCCCATTGTATTACAAGCATGTCAGTGTCNAATGAAGTATAAAAATAAAAATGAAGGTAAAGAGTCAACTGGATAAAGGCCATGGTAGCCATGTCTGATAAGAAACTGTGAACACATGTGGAATACCCTGCTCTTTTGTGAGCACAGTCACACACTACACTCTTTTTCAGAGGTAAGCCATGTAAATTCAATGACGATGGCCCCATTGTATTACAAGCATGTCAGTGTCACTCAGTGATGGCAGAGCCATTCCACTGTAATGCAATACTAATGTGTTTGCTGAGGTGCTAGTGTAGACAGGGGTCCTGTGCTGCCCATCATAGAAAAGTAGAGCTCTATAACTTATGTCCACTCTACAAAGTGATGGCAGTGAGTTGTGGATCTTGAGTCTTGTATTCATTACACACCATTTTAAAAATGATTACTTCAACAGAAATAAATAATTTCTCTGAAATACGAATGAAACATAAATGTTTGCTATGAAATAGTGTATCGTCTTAGTTGAGCAGTAACCTTAGTGTTAATGTTGTATTTAGGGTCTGTCTTTGGTTACGCTGTATTTTATTTTCCTTCATTTGATTTTGGTTTGATTTGTTCATGGCCCTAGGCTCAATGCACTCTATTGCATGCACGCAAGTGTGTGCAAACACACATGCACCATATTACTTTACTATGTTTGTATAACAATAACCTAATGAAATATTTTGACTGTATTCACACTATCCTCATCTATAAACAATTCCTGATTGTTTGTGAGGATTTGAATTGATAGTTTTACCAGCAGGTTAATGTAATCTCTAGGATTCCTCATTCATAATCCCCAGTTTCCATAATCATTGTGACCTAGTTTGTGGACAGCTCCCAAATTGATCTTTAAATGGGCATCCCTTGGTATGGAACTCTCAAATCAACCACCAATAGTGATATTACTCAAGTCAAATACAGCAGCTAGATTTTAGTTAGTGATTGTTTATTTCTCCACTGATGGTGAAATGAGCCAATTTATACCATATTAGATTATATTAAAAGCAGGTTTAATGGGAAGCTGCTCTCAGGTCGGTGAATTCAGTGGCCCTGTGGATCAAGGTCAGGGAAGTAGCCTAGGGGAAATGGGGGGAGAGAAAATGAAGGGGGGTTGTATGCACACAGAGAGGAGAAGGAGAAAAGGGAGGAGGGGGAGAAGAAAAAATGAGGAGAAAGAGGAGGAGGAAGAGGAGGAGAAAGAGACCAAAATGTCTGGATTGCATAGGGAGGCGCCTCTAGAGGAAGAGCCTCCCAGCTCCTGGGCTGGAAAATTCAAGATGGAGGCAGGGTATTCAAAGTAGGGACTGAGGGATTCTGGGAGAACCTGGAAGCAAGGCAGACCTGCTTTGGTATGTAAAATATTCACCTCAGTCTCTTGTCCCAGTCTAAAACCAGTTAGGATGACTTCTTAGTAATGACAGGAAACTGTGGCAGACAGAAAGCATAGCAGAGATCTACAAGAAGAAAACTGGGATGTGTAAGCAGCCTCCTGTTGGCATGACTTCTCCACCATGACAGTGCAGTCTGTGCTCATTGCTGAAGATGGCAAGAGAAGGCCTGTTTTAGTTCTGTGAGGCTCTTGAGAACATTGACATAATCAGAATGCCCAAGGAGAGGACAGCTTTCTAGAGTGCCCTTAGATCCTGAGTGACCATCACCTTCAGACTTGCCTGGTTCAGTAGGATCAGTCTCATGTTTTCCCATTTATTGATATCTATTTGTTTGCTTCATCTGAGTGGCTTTTCTTCTTTCTTTCTTTCTTTCTTTCTTTCTTTCTTTCTTTCTTTCTTTCTTTCTTTCTTTCTTTCTTTCTTTCTTGTTCTTCTTGTTCTTGTTCTTGTTCTTGTTCTTGTTCTTGATCTTCTTGTTGTTGTTGTTGTTGTTGTTGTTGTTGTTGTTCTTCTTCTTCTTCTTCTTCTTCTTCTTCTTCTTCTTCTTCTTCTTCTTCTTCTTCTTCTTCTTCTTCTTCTTCTTCTTCTTCTTGCCCTGTGATCATGGAAACACTTGAAATCCTACTCTGGAGCCGGTCTATCACACTTAAGACATCTTGGATATTTGGTTACTGTATCCCGATACATTCATTAAACATTATACATGTGTCTTATTTCCTCTTGCTTTGTAAAAGTCATTTTTGGGACTGAAGAAATAGCTTAGTAGTTAAGAGCTCACACAGTTCTTATAGAGGGACCAAATTTCATTCTCAGGTTCCATGTCAGGCAGCCCACCACTGCCCATAACTCCAGCTCTTGGGGGAGGTGATACTGGCACGCACATACGCACACATGTACACATGGTTAAAAAAAAGTAAAATTAATTTACTTTCCTCTTTTGAAAACTTCATAAGTGGAAAAGATGAAGGCAAAGTCCCTTGACTGGGAATTAGAAAAAAAATCAAAACAATTCAATTTTAGTTCTTTAGCACTTAAATAGCAGATGAATAATCCTTAAAAAAGAGAATGTTGCCCAACTGATACACGAGCCATGATTTAAATCACTCTTTAAATGTAGTATTTGATTGCCACACCCACTGAATGACAACTACAATTAGCATCAATAGAAGGCACTTGAGCAGGTCTCCATATGCGTGGTAATATACCCTAAAATTAAACTATTTTGGCCTTTTTGAAAGTCAAATCATTTTGGTAAGTGCCTTCTGAAGCCTCATTGTTATTATGACTACTACTAATTTATACATATATAATGCATTCTGCTTTATTGTATTCTGAAAATTATATTTTAGAATTACTTTCCCCACCTGGAGAGAGCTTAGCAGCGAATTCGTAATACTCAGCCATGTCTCCGGCCTGATGACAAGCAGGAGTGCTGTAATATGCCACTTACCCTAGGGAGGTGGCACATTAAAAAAAAAAAAGATTTCAACTTTGACAAGGGGTCCAAGTATTGGGAGCGTCACAGAGTTGTGTATTTGTTCCTCCCTGAGTGCCAGTCCTCACAGCCTGATTGGGTACTTTAGTGTGCTTTGTTTGAGTTCACTGAAGTGGGGGTCTGTCTCACCCTAACTTCAACCCCAAGCACGTTTGTCTCACAATGTCCTCCAAGGTCCATTTTCGGGGAGTGGGCAGCTCAAGTCTGAAAACATGGCGTCCTTCAAATCAGCTGAAGAGGTCAACCTATTTCCAGCAGAGTTTACGCATGTCTGCAATGGGAGAGCAAGGCATGCCAGCAGCGGGAAGTTCATCTGTGGAGCGCAGGCGTGGTGGCACCCGCTGCTAACGTTACCCAGGCTTCCCAGTGCCTTCTGCAGGTGCTCCCAGGCCCCTGGATTGATGGTGTTCCTTTCTGCTGTTTTTGTTATTTTATTTGGAAGTCTCACGGAAAGAGAAACTTTGCTCTGTCCAGTGCTCTATCAGGAACTGTAGCTCATTGCCTCTGTGGGGTTTCCACAGATGACAGCTGATTTTCGCTAGGTATTTTGAACACATAATTTGATGCTTTTTGCTGTCTGTCTGTCTGTCTGTCTGTCTGTCTGTCTGTCTGTCCGTCCATATTTATATATCCACCAATATCTATCTATGCATCTATCTATGTATCTATTTATGTATCTATCTATGTATCTATCTATGTATGTATCTATGTATGTATGTATGTATGTATGTATGTATGTATGTATGTATCTATCTATCTATCTATCTATCTATCTATCTATCATCTATCTAATCTATCTATACATCAATATCTATCAATATTTATCTAGCTATTTATCAATGTCTATCTAAATATCAGTATCTATCAATGTCTATCTACCTACTTATCTATCAATTTATCAATATCAATCGATCGATACATCAGTATCTATCAATCTCTTTCATCTATCATTTCTCTGTTGTTTCTATCTGATATTTATTATTTTACCTGTAATTGCCATATACATAATATATTCACTCATTCAAAATCTAACATATAACTATTGTAAATCATTCTCCAGCCTGCCAAAAACAGATATGGAGAAGTACTCATTGGTTAAATTTCATCTTTAATTGAACACTAGAATCTCCTGAGGAACTTTAAAATATACCACTTACGAATGACTGCTATACTTTGGTGTTTTAAAACCCCACAGATGATTTCAGCGGATGGCTAATCCACAGCAGGGACATTTAAATTTTCATTTACATTATAGTTAATTGGAGATGATCCTACCCAGATCTACTGAATTGGATGACAAATAAAATAATAAGTAGTTAAATAATATTAAGTTTGAAAACCACTGAAGTGTAAGCTATGAGTGGGCGGTTGTTTCTTACTGTTCCTACTCTGTACCCCATGTCCCTCAGTACCCCACTATAGTCTATCATTTGAATTGATAAAATGTGGCAATATCTATTGCAAGGCTAACATATCAAGTTAGCCAGACACTTTGAGAAAGTTCTTAGCTGAGAGCAAGGCTGCAAATGAGCAGATAAAGCAGGTAAATTTTGTGGATAACAAGAAAATCCGAATGCTCTGTTATGTCTCCATCAGACTCACAACATATCCACTGATGACTAAGTGCCACTTTTCTGCACGTCAAGAGCAGAACAGATGATGGTGCTGATTAAGAGCTAACTGAAATAATGCTGATAATATCTCATTTTATTTTTATATTTTACAACGTTATAAGGTTCATAGAATTATTTTTAGAATTCAGTTAAAATCAGAGGAATTTAGCACTTCTCTGAAGACCCACAGCTGATAAAAGACTTAATGAATATCAGACCCCAATTCTCTGGACTTGAGCTATTCCCCTGGTACTTACATTTTCCTGCATCTGCCAGATGTAATGACCAGAGAAACTGTGGTCTCACAGCTTTAAAAGGCTACTATGCAGAAAAAGTAGATGCATTCTGTATTGCTGCAGAAATCAGAACACAGCTTAGTTCATATATAGAGAGTCATGTACATTATCTTAATGTAGTATGACTAAAATTAATTAAGGTAGTGGTAGTTGTTTCTGAACACTAAGATAAGTGCTTATATCAATACCTCTGTACTTAACAACAGTCTAGGATTGGAAAAACTGTGCCGTCTCAGAGAAAGGAAGAAACTTGGCCAAGGTCATAAGACCCTATAGTTGTGACTATAGTGATGAAATCATATGAAGTGTGTAGGAAACAAGGTGCTCGGATTGAGCGCAACTAGAACAACTCCAAATGTCTTATCCCTGGCCACCAAGGTAGAATTTCCTAACCTAAGAACTATAGGAGTCTGGAGAGTTGAATCAATGTTTAAGAGCCTGCACTGCTCTCTCAGAGAGCCCAAGTTCAGTCCCAAGCACCCATGTTGGGAACCTCCTACCTAACTGCCTGTTAACTACAGCTCTACAAGATCTGACAATGACTTCTGTAAGTTCCTGTATTCATATGCATTAACCCCCTTCACATACATAGAATTGAAAAGTAAAATAAATCTTAATTTAAAAAATTATCAAATAATATGTTGGATTATTTTATATAGTCATGGGTTTCACGTCACTCTCAAGGCAATGCTGAATGGTGCAAGTCAGCTGGCTTCACATACTTGACTGGCAAGTGGTAGAGATGTGACCTAAAAACATGACATTGATATGGACAGTGACTTAATCTCTCCAGAATGAATGCATTTGGCTTCAGTACCTGTTTTCTCCCAATTATGTAGACTAGGTCTTTTTTTTAGAAAATTTCCCATCTAGCTACAGATTTCTCAATGATGATATAAAACCACAGATAACCACAGTAAAACCAAACCAAATCAAAGTAGAAACCGGAAGACAAACCAACAACTACCCACAAATAAGCAACATGAAAAATTAATCTACACAGCAGGGGAAATTGTTCATGAATCATAATCATTAGAAAGGATTAATATTCAAAATTCTATCAGGAACTCACACGACATAACAGCAGAAAATGAAATACCCTGAGAAAAAAATGAGTCAGGGACTTGAGTAGACATATAAACAGCTAACAAGTACATAAAAATGTGCTCACCACCACAAGCCAACAGGGAAATGCAAATCAAAACCCAGAGAGATGTCACTCACACATGTTCTGATGGCTATGATTTAAGAAGGCAGTATTGGGGTGAATGGGGAGTACAGGAACCCCTTTGCACACTGTAGGTGGGACTGTCAATTAGTACAGCCATTATGGAAAGCAGTATGGCGGTTTCTCAAAAAATTAACCATAGAACTATCATGTGATCTAGCAATTCTACCTCTGGGAATATATCTGAGTGAAATGAAGTCATTATCTCCAAGAAATATTCATTTTATGTTTACTGCCTTGTGATTTGTGATAGAGCCAACACAATTTAGATGGCCCATGTGTCCATATATAGATGAGTGGTAAAACACACACACACACACACACACACACACACACACACACACACACACACACACACCCTATGAGATATTATTCATCCATTAAAAGAAGGGAAGCCCAGTATTTGGAGCGACATGGATAAACCCTGAAGGCATTTTGCTAAGTGAAATATGTGAAACCAGAAAAGGCTTAATACTACATGACCCCATTTACATGTGAATCTTAAAATGAACTTAAAGACGAAAACATAATGGCAGTTACCAGGGGCTGAGTGGTGATATACAAGGCTTGTTTGCAAGATACCTGTCAAGGGGTATGTTGGCAGATAAGTTGTGAGAAACTAATCCAGAATGCAGTGCCTACAGTAACCAACATATCTTGGACACTCGCAATGTACAAAGAAAGCTAATCTTAAATGTTCTGACCACCACGATCAGAGAAACAGGAGTTATGTGAAATGTCAGGCTAATTAACTTGACTGTGACATTATCTATACATCCTTAACTATGTAGAATTTTATCTATTGGGTGTACCCCAAGTAACACTGTGAGCAGTAACAACAGCAATCTAGTGATGTGAGAGTGGTTACTAGTTGAAACAGTTTGTGGAATTGTGACTACCTTACAGTAAAATTACTAAAAATAGATTAATATACAATAGGGCTGTGAGAAGTGAGTTGGCTGGGTACTACTTGCTTTGATCATAGAAATCATGACTAGGCAAAGTATAACTCTTCTTATTTTAGGAATCCTGGACCACTCTGTGGGAAAGGCTGTGGAATAAGCTTGGCTAAAAGACTCAGAGGTTTATACCTCCAAGCCTTGAAAACTTCAGACTTGGCGCTTTTGACCTTAGAAGCCAGAGGCTCATAGCTCTAAATGGTGCAATAAATTAAGGAGCTTACAGCTTTGTTTGTGGCGCAAAACAAACATCCTGGACAGCTAGGAACATCTGCAGTTCTAGGCAGTAGCCGCCAGCAGAAGCAAGTCTTAAAGCAATCAGGACTGCTGCCCTCGCAGCTCGAGAGCCTTGGGTATTTGGAACTTAGACCTTTAAGACTTGGCAGCTTCCAGAAACTTTTCCAGTACCCAGGTTTGCATCTTTGGCTCTGTATAGTCTTCCACCTTCTGTAACCTTGGGGTCTCTCTCTTCTCTATACTCCCAATGTCCTCTTAGTTTCTGGTACCTTTGCTTTTAGTATTCTCCATCCTTGGCTGCTCTCTGGGACTGTCAGCTGTCCTTTTATCACTGTTGATGATGATGTTGCTATGCTACAAGTGCCAGGAAGGCAGGTGCTGCTTTACTCTAAGGTACCTTCGTGGGGATGTTGTCCTTGTCTGCCTCGTCAGGATGTGCTACTGTTGACACTTCAATGTCTCTCACAGTAACCTCTCTCTGCAAGTCCATGGAGATACACTTGTTTCTTGATACACTGTCCAACTTAGACATCCCCTGTTGACTTCCACAACCATAGTTAAGTATTTGGCTCACATATATTCCCTAATTCCTCTGAAAAATATACTACTCTTTTGTTAACCTGTGACTGCTTTCATAAATCCATTTATTGCTACATTCATTATAAGTAATATTCTTGACTTTTCCCTTCATAAGGTTATGATGTCATCAGTCTCTTTCCCTCTGTCTCTCTGTCTCTCTGTCTCTGTCTCTGTCTCTGTCTCTCTCTCTCTCTCTCTCTCTCTCTCTCTCTCTCTCTCTCTCTCTGTCCCACCCCTAGCTTCTTCCCTGTTCACCTGAATTCTCCACTCCTTCATTGTCCAAGGTGACAACATGTCAGTATGGTCTTGTAGTCAAATATCTCTCCATATTTACATAGGAAGGAAGCCTTACAGGAAGGCTTGGTGCTGAAGGTTACCGGGTAGCTTTTGCTATTTTGCCCAGGTATTTGTTTACGTCTCCCATCCCCCAAAACAGCAGGGTGTTTTGATTTCAATGTCTGGTTACACAAAATTGTTTTTGTCCCTTCGCACTTTTCCCCTTTACACTGTCTAGTTTTACCCTAGCAGATTGTAGACTTCATCTTCATTGTAGACTCCATCTTAGTTACATCACACTCTGTGTGTAGAACTAAGGATACTAAAATGGGTTCCATTTTTTTTTCTCATTTAGTTTTTATTCACAATCACAAACTTAACTCTGCAACCCAGCCAGACTTGGAAGGGAATGAGCATACTATGGAACCCAAATAAGTTCAGCAAGAGCAGAGATGGTTGGCATTGAAAGCAGAGATGGCGGGCATTGAGAGCAGAGATGGCAGGCATTGAGAGCAGAGATGGCGGGCATTGAGAGCAGAGATGGCAGGGCATTGAGAGCAGATGGGGTGGAGGTGGGGATGTTCCTCGAGCTACCAAAAGAATGGTCTGATGAGTAAGATGTCAAAAGAATTAGATCTGTCCACAGTAGGGAATGGTGATCATCTTGCTGCTCTTGCCATTCCTGGACCACAAACGCTCCATGTCTTCCACAATGTCCTCTTTTACCTTCCCAGAGATCACATGCTTGCCATCCAGCCACTCAGTGCAGATAAAAACTGGGAACCATGTGTGTTTGGTCCAAAGTCTGCCACAGACAAGATGCTCTGACCTGTATGCTTCAGAATGAATTTCTCACCCTCAAATTTCTCCCTGTAGATGGACATATTGCCAGTGCCATGACAGCATGAGACATCACCACCCTGGGGTGTCACATCTACCACCCTGACACATGAATCCTGGAATAATTCTGTGAAGGGAGAGACCCTTATATCCAAATCCCCTTTCTCCTGTGCTCAGAGCATGAAAGTTTTCTGCTCTCTTCAGAACTTTGTCTGCAAACAGTTTGAAGGAAGGACACCAGGAAGCACAGTCTGAGCTCTGTACCGCAGCTCAATGCTCCTGACCTTTAAACAACTTCTGACCTTTTCAGTCACACGAAGTCAAGAGCCAGCTTTATGACTTCCATGCTAATTTGTCACCAGTTTTCTGTCCCTGGTTATTGAAAACATCCTAGTAATGTCACAGCATGACTTACATAAAGATGCAGGTAATTTCCTCAGAAATGGCTCAAATGAGGCAAAGTCTATGTGCTGGAAGGGTATATATATATATATATATATATATATCTTTGCAATGAATTCTATTTTAAGTCTTTTTACGGTGAATCGGACAGCTCTGGGTAACAATTCTCAGGTCCTCTCGTTGACTATTTCTTACCTTTCGTTTTCTTGCATCTCTCTTCCTGAAGAGCCTTCCTAATCAAATGTGTAGTCATCCAGAACTGTTGTCCTCTTACCTTTCACCATAGTGATTCCCTGCAGTCCTGTAGAACTGTTGGCCTCTTACGTTTCACCATAGTGATTCCCTGTAGTCCTCCAGAACTGTTTTCCTCTAACCTTTCACCATAGTGATTCCTCGTACTTTGATCTATCATATCTAGCCACTTGTGTAGTGGTGGGAGATGCAGCAAGCAGAGAAGTAGATGATGTGACCAGAAGGAGGTCTAGAGGATCAGAAGGAAGTATGTAATGCTTTAACCACCAGTATTTTGCCAATAGTGAGCCTTCTTATGCCAGGCCCATTAATTTGTGACAGGATTTTATCTCGACAATCACCATTGTAGGTTTTAAAAGCTCCTTCTTGTCACTTTTCCCACCACACCTCTTTTTGTTTTATGAATATTTCATGCTCTTGAATGTTATTGCAATGTACTGAATATTTGTAACCTCACCAACTCATGTGCTGAAGCACTAATCCTCAGTACGATGAAATGGGGAGAGAGGCCATAGAGAGGTTACTGGAGTGAGGGGGATGTCCTCCTGATAGAATTAGTGTCTGCCTAAAAATCTCTTTCCTCTCCATTGCATTTTAAACATATTTTTATTTATTTTTGTATTTAAAAATTTTTAACTTTTTATGAAAATATTTTATATATAATTTTAGAAAATAAAACTTTAAGGATTATCTTCATGAATATAGGGACATGTGGGGATAGTCATGGATAAGTGATTTGGAAGGATAAAGAACTGAATGTCAGAGCTGACAAAAAAAATGCCTCTGGTCAAAGTAGGTAGACTTTAAGAGGTTCTTAGTTCTGAAGAGGGAAATTGCTGCAGATTGATTACACCTTCCTGCATTTCCCCACTCCGTAGGGGAAGGCTTCACCCACAATGTTTCTTGGTGTGTTATTGTTATATCCAATTCAAAACATTTCCTTGTGAAGGAAGGGGCAAGCTCTTAGACTCATGAAATAACAAGAGACTTAAAACACTCACAAAACTCTGGAAAATTAGAAGACTTCCCTAAGCTAGAAAAGTAGGAAATGATGGCTTAGAGAGGAGAAACTGCAGCAGTGTATCTGCCTACAAACTGCTCAGAGACTCCAGTGATATACCCTTTATGTGTTGCTGTCCATGCTGGTAGATCTATCAGACCTATCTTCTGTCTGTGTATCTATATATCTATTTATATACCTTTCTATGTATCTATTTCTCTATTATCTATCTATCTATCTATCTATCTATCTATCTATCTATCTATCTATCATCTATCTATCTATCTATCTATCTATCTATCTATCTACTTATCATCTATCTATCATCTATCTATCTATCTATCTATCTATCTATCTATCTATCTATCTATCATCTATCTATCTATTATCTATCTATCTATCTATCTATCTATCTATCTATCTATCATCTATCTATCTATGCATCTATGTATCTATGTCTCTATCTATCATCCACCTATCTACCTTTTGATTTAATTTTCAAGACAGAGTCTTACTCTGTAGCTCTGGTTGGCAGATGAGATTGGTCTCAAACTTGCAGACATCCACCCATTTCATCCTTCTAAGTGCTGGCATTAAAGGCAGGGGAGCCATCAGGCTGATATATATATTTACAGTGACAAGGTTGTGGAGATGCTCATGCTCCTGCAACTAACTCCCAGTATACTTATTGTTTTACCATGATGGACTTGGATGAATCCAATGATTTAAGGTTAAATGAGACTGCGAGGACAAAGATGTCCTTCTGTAGGACTATGGTGATTTAGGTAGAAAACTCTGTTCCTGTCTGTCATGTGAGGAACTAAGGCTGCCCACCGGCAAGTGTTCTCTCGCTGGGACTAACTCAGATGGCCTGCTGGTCTTCACACCTTCTAAAACCACAAGACGATGAACTTCCATTGTCCTAGATTCAGCCTGTGCTCTTTGCTATGACAACTAAAGATAATGAAGGCATCAAAAATAAGCCTAAAGCGGTCATTTAGAAGCCGATCATTTGCTGTGGGGTAGAGTTCTTTCACTGAAAACATTCTGAATTTGAGTCAAGGGACCTACCAAATGAAGTTCTCTCTCTGATATTGATCACACTGGCCTTTTTTTTTTTTTTTGACATGCACTTATGTCATTGGTCTACAATTTTGTACTCTGTAGAATGGAACAAATCCTATTTCTTGAATCTTGGTGTATCACACAAGTTATACTATACCACAATTACTTGTAACATGCTACTTATTTATTTGCAATTGGTTTCCTGAACTGATCTATAATCTTGGTCACTGAGTCTGTGAGCTAGAAAAGATAAATAAATACTAATGGCTCTGGGCAGCATGGTGCTTGGCACTCAGCATGTGTGCACTAAATTCAAATATAAAGTCAGTGTGTAACCAGATGGCTATAAAAATCTATGGCTTTCTGCTGGTGGTCCCCACAGGGAGGCTCACAGGGATCTTGGCAGCAGCATCTTTCGCAAGGCAGAAAATCCATGGTTCTGCTTTCCCTCGGTCAGTTTGAGGCAGTATCCCTGGTACCATCTCTGCTTGGAGTCTTAACCTCCTACAAGGCTCAGAACCTTTATCTCTATACAGCAACTAGCACTTATAAGTGACTTACTTTTATGTGCATGTGTGCATTGTGTGTTTGTGTGTCTATGTGTCTCTGTGTGTACATGCCATGTATCTGTGTTTGTTATCAGAGGCAAGTATTGGGTGTCTGATGTACTGGAGTTGGAGTTATAGGCAGTTCTGAGATATATAACTTGGGTGGTTGGAACTGAGCTCAGATCCCCTGGAAGAGCACCATCCACTCTTAATTGTTGATCTAACAGTCCAGCCCAAGGACTAATATTTTTAATAAAAGAGATTTGCCTTATATTTTGTCTTTGTTTTCAGACAGGTTTTCTGTAGTGAATTGACTATATTGGCACCATTTTTACTCACACCTTTGCCTACCAACAGTATTTATTTTACTGGAAACTTTCCTTGTGCAGGGGCTTTAGGACTTCTGTCTCTGTGCAGTCATTTCTTCGGAACCTTTGTGGTCTTTTCCGGCACATCTGTCTTCTTGCAGGTGTCTCAGACACAAGGTCTCATTTCTATTTCCCTTTAATTGAATGAGATCAGACTCTTACTCTAGGGCTGCATGGCTGCCATTTTCAACTTTATATTTGATGCGAATAATGGCACAAGAGGGATTCCTGACGAGATTGTGGAGGAAGCTATATGCTCCGTCTGTGGGAGCGTCCGGTCCCATTGTGAGAGTCCTTGTTGAACACAAGCTCTATGATCTTGACCTTTAACTGAGCCTGGAGATGAAAGGCACAGTGACACTGAGCCTTGTCAGCCGTTCCCCCAAAGGGCATCCTGCACCACTCACACAATTTTCTATTTTGAATGTAACATATAATCTCCGATTGCTCTCTCTTGGAAGTGAGAATGGAGACAATTTAGTTCTCTATTTCCAACAATGATCCCTGTTTCCTTGGTGCCTGATGCATGTTACGTTAGTGTCTCCCATCATTTGACTTGGGTGCTTTACATTCTGTAAGGTATCTTTTTTTCCCCTTCCTGTCTTTTTTATGGTTTTTATATCATTGAAGATAATGGCAATGAATTATTTTTAAAATTGAATTCTTCTATTTCTTTATGCATTGAATATTTATCAGGGACGCTCTCTTTAAAGTATTAGCTTCTAACCTTTAAAAATTAGCTGATGATGTCCAAGACATTTTAAAGGCACTAAACCAGAAAAGTAGAAGAACATGTGGCTAAGTTTAAAAAATAGGTATTTGCCTGTGTGTAGCATTATTTTGTCTGTGTGCAGCATTGTGCATGTGAGTGCAGTGCCTGCAGAAATCCAGAAGAGGGTGCTGGTGCCTAGGGCTGGAGTTATTGGCCATTGTGAGCTGCCTCATGTGAGTGTTGCAAACAAGCCCAGGTCCCCTGAGCGAGCAGCATCTCACTTCTAATCATCACTGAGCCATCCCTCCAGCTGCCTCTCCACTCCTTTAATACCACCTCCCACGTCGATTGTTTACATTTTATATAAATCAGTAAGTGTACTAATTAGATACATGTATCATATACAACTTTATGTAGCCCTGTATCTATATGAGGCAGATAGTATTAACAATTTTCTCTATATACTATTAACACTAAATGATCACAAATTACATATTTTTTGATTATTAAAGTACTTCCAACAGTACAGAAAAAAGTAGCTGGATCCTCAGAAACTCTCAGAGATCATCAGGATATATCTGATATTTCCATGTAACTAAAATATGTCTCAAGTAAATTGCCCAAGGGTATCACATAAGTAAGTGGCAGAGTGGGCTAGGTTGATTCTTAATATGGTATTCTTTTGCCTAGAAACCCTTGCCCTCTAGGAGTTTATGATTTAGATGTTATTAAGACAAGCGCACACACACTAATCAGTTAAACACAGTGTGACAGAATGCAATTATGTGCTCTTTATGGTATAAATGCAGCAGATTTCCAGAGACAAAGCAACAATACTGACCTGAATAACTGAAGAGCTTCCTGGAGAAGAAGCAAGTCTTCAATAAGGGATATAATCAGGGCAAGGAAAGAAAATGCACAATTCTGTCAGGGAAGAAAGTGGAGTCTTACCTATCAGCCCGAGAAGCATGGGGCTTTATTCTGTCATTAGGAGGAGCATTGGGGCCGTTAAGTAGCTTGCTACAATAAGCAGTTTCACTGTGGGCAATTTGTAGGGAGGCTTAAAGTGAGGAGATTCTGCAGGTTTCAAGTAGCATCATTTTGGAGAGTAGGGGCAGTATTGTGCGGCCGTTCCCAGCTTCTGTTGTCTTTCTTCTAGTCACACGTGGGAGCTTAAGGGGCCTGCTCTGTCTGTTGCGCTTGCCACATCACAGTCAGAGGCTGTGGCTGCGCCTCCATCCTTGTGACTGTTTCTGTTTTAGGGCACCAAATCAGTGCAATCATATCTGCCTGACAGGCATGTGGGGCCCACTCTCTGCCAACGCCAAGGCAGCACCACGTCTCAGGGTCATGGGAAGCTGCTCAGAGCATCCAGGCCAATTTACACACTGATAGGTTCACAGTCTATCAGTACTGACAAATACGACAAACACACAACACCAAGCACATGTTTGGTGGGTCTTGATGAAAATGAATCCTAGCAGGATCTTTTAAAAATTTAATATTGCAGGATTTCCCCAATATTAGTATGGTCAGCTTAATTTCGCCCCCTTAAAGATAGCAATCTAATATCTTCAGGCTCCAGGGGCATCTGTGATGTGCTTATCATTTGTTAGAGAAACATGTGAGCATATATTGAAGTAATCTGTCCTAGATTTCTATTTTTTTATTTTTGGTAAGCCTCAGTCAGCAGAGATCATTTGTACCATATGGAGATGTGGTAAGGAGAGGGATATCAAAGTGAACAATTGTAATTACAATTGTATCCTGAGGATAAATTTGAGTTTGAATCATGTAGGGCCTATAGAGGGGCTTCAAGTAATGGGTGTGGGTTAATTGACATGGGTAAGGAGTGTAGTGAAATCTGCACTGGTGAGGGAGGACCACTCACAGATGCTATAGGGGGTCTATATGATTGATTGGAGATGGTGTTTCAGACACACACTATCTCTGACTTGACAGTAGAATGGAGAAATAGTGGAATGACAGACATTAGTAATGATACGCATGCATTAATTAGTCAAGTTCTCCAAAAAAAAAGGGACCAACTCTGTGGGAGAGAAAGAGGAGGGGAGGGATGGTGGGGAGGGCGGTTTGGTGGAGAAGAGAGGAGATGGGCTGATTGGCTTACTTTGAGAAATTGCATTATATGATGTGAAGCAGCAAATTTACATCTTTAGGAGGGACCACTGGGAATTAGGAGGAGTTGATGTGGAGGCTGAGTTCAAAGACAGATTCCCTGGCACTTGGGTACCATGGTCACAGTCGTATTTCTCTTAAAGCCATCATGTAACATTGGGTGGATCTATGACATGATAGAGGGCAATCTTTTTTCCTTAAACGGTACTGATTTTTCAAAGTTAACTTTTTAAAGGAACTTTGCAACCATGGCAAGGCTTGTGTTTGACCACACAACTGGACCAAATCAAGCTGACTTATAAAAGGAGCCATTACAGGAGCTTGTGGAATTTCATAATGGAAGAAGAGATATCTTGGCAGTGTGCCCCTGTGTCAACCTGTTGAGTGGGACTGAATGAAGGATTAGAGAGCACCTACATCGAGAGCGGGAGGCAGGAAAGGCTATGATGTCATTTTCCCACAGCCCATCTTTGGAGATGACCTCATAGCTTTTCCTTCTTCTTAGTCTGATCATGTATTTTAACCCGTGTTGAGCATCAATGTGCCATGTTCTCTAGATGCAAATAACACGGCTAGAAATCAATGTTTTGCCCCAGAGGATCTCTTGCTTCATGATTCTGAACTTGGAGCTTCCTAAGTCTTCATCTGGAGACAGAGGTCTCCAGAGGCATTTTGCTGATTTCTTTTTTAAATTTTATTTTTACTTTTATTAATAAAAGTTCACATTTCTCTTGTACAGCATATTGTTGTAAAACATGGATATATTTGTAGAATGAAGGCTAACTTGGCCCTGAATGTTACTAAGGTTTTCTAGGAGTAGAACACAGCTACAAAAACTGACAGAAATTAATAAAGACCTCCCATCTCAGCGACTGTGCTTCTCTATCACGTTTCCTTAGTGATGGTGAGGATGGGTAGCATGTGTTCTTCTTGAGCATGGCGCTTCTTAGGTAGCCTGCAGAGAAGTGCTGTGTGGCATTTGTCAGAATTTTGCTTCTTCATACCCTTAAAATAAAAGAGGCTTCTGGCTTAAACATGGGTCCCACTACAGGATTTTATTCTTTTCGTGCAAAAATAGAATCTCCATGAACTCTTTTGTTCTGGTCCTTACGAGGCTTGCCAAAGCTACAGTCAGAATGACAAGAATAAGAGCTAAGGGGGGAAAAATAAAGAAAGAAAACCATGAAGCTTCTTTGGGGAAAGATATACTTTAAAGCATTTAACATGGTGTTATATGGGATTCCACATCTGCTTTTTCTACATTTTTCATACCAATAAAGCATGCACCTGTTACTTTTTCATCACAAGCCATATTTCTCATCTGTCTTGCCTGACCTTGTCACAGGACATTTCCTTTTTAGTGCTCACTGGGATTGTTTTTACTGAGTGGATGGTGAAAGTGACGGCAACAGAGAGACATTTCTTCTGACATCTTGTGGACGAGCCATTTATCTCCCCGTGAAATACGGGGATGTATTGGAGGGACAAACTGTAGAGCCAGAAATATTTCCAAAATGTGTAAGAACTCTCTTTCTTGTGTATATATGCATGCAAACATATGCCTTTGGTATAGCTATAGGAATGAATGGTTGTTTTGTTCTTAAGAACTATGCCTTGTGGAAGGGACAGCGTAAAAGAGACACATGTCCCAGTTACCGGTTTCTTTTCGGTCTTATTTATTTTTATTATGAAAAGTTTCCAAATTTCCAACATACAGATTCAATACAGGAGAAAGCTTGTTTGTCTGAAGTCCCCTCCTGTCACCAGGAATCAAACCCAGGGCCTCCTGTATGCTAGACAAATGCTAAACTGATCCATTTCTCTAGTACAGATGTTACTTTTTAATTTTGAGACAGGATCTCACTAACTTGCCCAGGCTGACCTTGAACTCACTCAGTAGTAAGAAGCAACCGAGACTTACCTTCTTCCCTTGCCTTTTGTGGAACTGAGAACATGGACCTGCAGGTCCTGATCTAGTTTGTTTGGTATCTTTTGAAGAAATTCATATGAAACTATTCATAAAATGATAAGAAGTCCATTTTACCAGGTAACATAAAGTATTATCAAACCTAAAACATAGTACTTTAATCTAATTACATTTTCAGTTGTTACTCTACTTTTCTTGCTAGATAGTATCTTTCATATCAGAACTGAGACACAGTCCACATATTGCGCATGGATGGAGCTTTAAGCCAGGCGTGGTGGTGCACGCCTTTAATCCCAGCACTCGGGAGGGAGAGGCAGGCGGATTTCTGAGTTCGAGGCCAGCCTGGTCTACAGAGTGAGTTCCAGGACAGCCAGGGATATACAGAGAAACCCTATCTCGAAAATAAAAAAAAAAAACAAAAAAAAAAAAGTTACCTTTATTTAGTGTTACTATGTATGGGAATCAGAAGGCTACCTATGAAAGTCAGTTCTCTCCTTCTACTATATGGGCCCTGGGAGTAACCTCCAGATGTTATGCTTAGCAGTAAGTGTCTGTAGGAGCAGAGGCATCACACTGTCATCTGAAGTTTCTATTAGTACCTTCACGTCTGCCACCAGCCCAGTTTTAAACTTGCTCTCAGTTGGAGAAACCATGCTCTCTTACTTTATTCTATGATGCTATAGCTGGATACTGAGACTGTTTTTGCTGGTGTAGAAGACAGCTTGGTTTGGCTCCAGGCTCTGAGGGCTTACGGGCTGGAGAACACCCAGTTTCTTCTCACTAGTGGGGGCGCTATAGTTCCCGGCCAGCGTGAACCTCATGTAAGAAGTTAGAAACTGCCAGCTTAGGCTTTTCTTCTGGTTTCTATAAAGTTTTTAATGCAATCAAAAGACTCTAATGTTTATATGTTTTCGAATCTTAACTATCTTTTAGAGATCTAACTTGGTTTCTTCTCTTAATACTTTAAAAATAGGGATTACTTTTCCAAAACAGATTTTGGAGGGGACTTCAAACCAAAGAGTGATTCACTTGTTTTAAAGAAGTATACTCCTTCATGACTTGTGAGTAAATCCTAACCTGCCATATCTTGTATCTCTCTGCTCCGTTATCCTCTACTCCCTCCCTCAGTCTATATCGTTGGAAAGTGGAGATCATGAGATGTGCTGAGCTTCAGGTTAGATACCTTGACAGAAACACTTTCTAGGATGTATGCCACGCCCCTTTTCCTCACATCAGTGGGCACCTACAGTATGTCTATCTGTCATGTGTTGTTGAGTTTATCTGCCTTTATAATTTTTCCATTGAGCAACCATAATGACTGATAATTTTAAGAAAAAAAATTTTCCCCATTAAAAAGTGGGGCACAGAGTTAAAGAAAGAATTCTTAACCGAGGAATACCGAATGGCTGAGAAGCACATGAAAAAATGTTCAACATCCTTAATCATCAGGGAAATGCAAATCCAAACAACCCTGAGATTCCACCTCACACCAGTGAATGGCTAAGATAAAAAAATTCAGGTGACAGCAGATGCTGGTGTGGATGTGGAGAAAGGGGAACACTCCTCCACTGTTGGTGGGACTGCAAGCTTGTTCAACCACTCTGCAAATCAGTCTGGCGGTTCCTCAGAAAATTGGACATAGTACTACTGGAAGATCCTGCAATACCTCTACTGGGCATATATCCAGAAGAGGTTCCATCTGGTAATAAGGACACATGTTCCACTATGTTCATAGCAGCCTTATTCATAATAGCCAGAAGCTGGAAAGAATCCAGATGTCCCTCAACAGAGGAATGGATAAAAAATTTTGGTACATTTACACAATGGAGTACTACTCATCTATTAAAAACAATGAATATATGAAATTCCTAGGCAAATGGATGGATCTGGAAGGCATCATCCTGAATGAGGTAACCCAATCACAAAAGAACTCACATAACATGTACTCACTGATATGTGGATATTAGCCCAGAAACCTAGACTACTCAAGATACAATTTACTAAACACAGGAA
Organism: Mus minutoides; assembly: GCA_902729485.2. Lineage (NCBI taxonomy): Eukaryota > Metazoa > Chordata > Mammalia > Rodentia > Muridae > Mus > Mus minutoides. The sequence goes on from CACVCL010031108.1 coordinate 21,572, forward strand.
ACTCAAGAAGAATGAAGATCAAAATGTGGACACTTCGCCCCTTCCTAGAATTAAGAACAAAGCACACATTGAAGGAGTTACAGAGATCATGTGTGAAGCTGAATCAAAAGGATGAACCAACCAGTGACTGCGGCTGTCGAGGATCCATCCCATAATCAGCCACCAAACATAGACACTATTGTATATGCCAGCAAGATAGTGCTGAAAGGGCCCTGATATAGCTGTCTTATGAGAGATTATACCAGTGCCTGGCAAACACAGAAGTGGATGCTCACAGTCAGCTATTAGATGGAACACAGGACTCCCAAGGAAGGAGCTAGAGAAAGTACCCAAGTAGCTGAAGGGGTCTTCAACCCTATAGGCGGGAGAATAACATGAACTAACCATTACCCCCAGAGCTCGTGTCTCTAGCTGCATATATAGCAGAAGATGGCCTAGTTGGCCATCATTGGAAAGAGAGGCCCCTTGGTCATGCAGACTTTATATGCCCCAGTTCAGGGGAACGCCAGGGCCAAGATGTGGAGGTGGGTGGGTAGGGGAGCAGGGCCGGGAGGGGGGAGGGTATAGGGAACTTACTGGATAACACTTGAAATGTAAATGAAGAAAATATCTAATAAAAATTGGAAAAAAATTTTTTTTCACAGTGCAGTGATAGGATACGCCTATCATTCCTTGCTTATTTAATAGGAGATGTTGATCAGTTCTTACATTTGATATGACCAACTTCTTAACGTAAAAATAAGGGATTAAGTGCTTGCAAAACAGAATATATTCAACATGGTAACATTGAATGGAGGATTCAACCATTGTCATTATTTCTTAAACAACAGTTTGGATGAGCAGGACTTCAGGAAAAATTTCTGCAGGTAGATTTCTCAGTCTAAAAATAAATGCAAGAATAAAAAAAAAGATAAAAAAGATTATCCAATGTACACACTGTATCTGAATGGGTATTATGGCAAAATAGTAAAAATAGTCATTAAATAAAAATTATCATCCAAAATAAGAGTGAGTACTATTCAAACTACCCTACCATGGCAGATTTCAGACTACAAAGTCTAATTAGCAGATGAATGTAAAACTATCCTGACTTCCTAACTTTTGCTAGATTCATCACTGCTTGTAATAACTCTAAAACAAACAATATTTTATTTAAGTCTTTAAACATGGAGGGCTAACATTCATTTATGTAAATGTCAGAATGTGTGATATTCATATGTATCGTGGTAAATCTCCAACCCAAATAACCCTGGGTAATGAAGACACAACTCAGTTAGTATGAATACATGCTGTGCGCCTAGATTGGGCAGATCTACCTCTACACTACCCTCTCCCCATATAAGAGACCCTTTACAACTTGTGGTTTCTCCGGGCCATGTGCTTCTGCTCTTCTGCTCTCCTTTCCTTCTTCCTCTTCCTTCAACTTCCTCCTTCTGTCTTTCTCTTCCAAAACCTTCAGCTCCACCTTCCCCTTTTTGTATGCCTAATCATTGGCTCTAGCCTTTATTTATAAATTAAGGTGGGAAGAAGGTTTACAGGAAATCACCTGAGTGCAGACTCATTCCTTGTTCACAACCCTTCACAGGAGAACAGAATTAACATCAAATACAATTAGGCCAGGGTTATCCTCAACACATATATGTCACATGGAAGTCACTTTCCTCTATGATATTGGTAACTGTCCTTCATAAACCTTTACTACTTAAGAGTGACTTCCCAATGTTCATTTTCTTGATCTTGTTAGATTTTCCTGTGGCTGTGACATGTTTACAATGTCCACCTTTGTGAAATTTTGCTAACAGTAAATCAAACTTTAACTGAATGCTCCTCTTTCTACCCATAATTTATCAGATGTGGGAGGCATTTAATACTGCTATTTAATATGTGAAGCTCTGATGTTTGCATCTGCATTGTTAGAGAACTTGTCTTGTTCACCCTCATCCTGCAAAAGATGGGAAGTAGAAACGGGGAGAGAGAAACAGAAACATTTCCCAGCTTCTCAGAAATCCTATAACTGTTGCATGTACATTTTCATGAATTTAATTGTCTCATATCTGTGAGACTAGAAGACACATATGTATACCCTTTAGCAAGTCTAGTGTTCAATTCTTGATTGACATATCATGTGAGCTAGGTTGTCATATCACATAGAACTGCACTTGGCAATGCTTGTTGTAATCTCTTTGGAGTCAAGGAAACTTGACTCTTTGGAGTCAAGTGTTGACCTCTGCAAATTTGATCAACGAGGTCGGAGCCAAAATTTTCACTCAGAAAATCTGTCTAACTCACAACCCTACCTGTTCCCACCAGACATCCAGCCTGATAGCCTTGTCTGCAAGCACATTAGCTTGGTTTTCACAAAGCATGCCCTACCATCTTCATTAAACTATATTTTGTAATTGTAGAATGGTACCAAAGTCTCCTTTCTGTTTGAAGAATCCATTCCTTGTAGACATATCTGACAAGCAGGTGCTCACTGCCCTTTTAGTTCTCTCACTGGGAGTTGTGCAGTGCAGACTTGTATAAAGTAGGGGTAACTTGGTATGGTGCTAGGTGAAGTGGAATTCTTCCAGCTCGGGCCCAAGCAGAAAGTCAATACATTAAAAGCCAGAATTCACCAAGGAGCAATGTGCTTAGAAATTCAATACTGTAATAAGTAACTCAGTACTCTGTCCATGAAAGATGCCTCATTGTACCCCCAAAATGTTAATGCGCTGCCCCTGGGTGTCAGTCACTCCTGCCTCTTAAAGCACACACACGACAGAGATCAATAACGGGAATTTTCTTTCTTCCTTGAAGTTTGCTCTACAGTCTCTGAGATATTATCAAAGAAGAAATGCTTTGTGATTATTTAACTACATTGGATGCCTTTGTTGTGAAATTGAAATTAAATTGAGTACACTTAGACTGTGCATTTTGTATGAGGCTTGTAATTATATATATAATTAAAAATTAAATTTAAATGGGCAAGTTTTCTTTATGGAGCCTATTTTCTCTCCTTTCAAGTTACCATATTAGTGGGGTTTATGACCTCCATTAATGAAACTAGGCTTTCCACATTACTTCATAGCTCTGTGTAGATAGGTACCAGACCCTTTGACTGACAGTCAGCTTGCCCTCAGAATGTGCTGGGGCAATGACGATGGTGAACTTATGAAAGTGGCCAAGCAATGTCTGATATAACTTGAGGTCTATTCCCCAATAGAGAGTCCAATCCCTATACTGCTTGGATGGCCAGAAACAAGAGACTAGGTAGCTTAGAGACCTGGGGTAGAGCTGAACAGGACTGGTCGTAAAAGAATAAATGAAATAATTCCTAATGGTAATCTGCTACACTCATAGATCAGTGTCTAGTCTAGTAATCATCAGAAAGTCTTCCTCTGGCATCAGCTAGAAGTGGATACAGAAACTCAAAGTGTGTGCATGAGAGAGATTCCATTAAGTCCCATTCCTTGAAGCTGAGAAATCCCATGGAAAAGGAGGAGGAAAGATTGTAAGGGTCAGAACAAATGAAGGATGCCCAAAGGACACGGACCACTGCATCAAGTGAGCAGGGCTCACATGGACTCACAGAGACTGAAGCAGCTTACTTTGAAAAGGGGCATCTCGCTGTTTGTGTAGTAGATGGAGGGGACCTTTGAAATAATCTAGATTATCTGGACTGGCAGCTCCCATTGGAGAGCCTGGTAACAGGGAACAGAAACAGAAATTTATATGCTTGACAGGTAGTTGATAGGACTCAGTGATGTCTTACCATCAGTGTTGTGGTGAGAGGGGCAGAATTTGACATGGTGCCCAGCTTCTGGCTTAATGGTGAGTTCCTTTCTGGACATACTGGGATTGAGTACCCAGAGCAGGTGCATTATTCAGGTATAACTGAGACCGAGGCAAGAGTTTCTGCATGGTTTAGCTGTCTTCCCCCAAGGGTCATGAGGTAGAAGCTTAATACCCACACTGATGCAACTGAGGGGGGGGGTAGAACTTCTAAAGGGCTGTCTGGTAGGAAGACCTTAGGAAACTGGGAATCCAGAGTCATTCTGTGTGGTACATTGGTATTTATTGCAAGATCGCCACTATAACAGGAGCAATGTGGCTCTGTGGACCTCTCTCTGCGCCGCCTGGCTTGAGATGTGTTCTGATCGTTGGTACCATCCACTCCCTTCACTGCTATCCACATGTTGAGATGATGAACCAAGGACCAGCACTCATTTTGTGAAATCCCCGAATGTAGGGTCAGGTTTGTTTTAAAAGTAGCTTTATTAAGATGTAATTCACATACTGTAAAATTACAGATTAAGGTATAAAATTCAGGGGCTAGAGAGATGGATCCGTGTTAAGAACACTTGACACTTTTTCAGTGGACCTGGATTCAATTCCTTTTATCCACGTGGCAGCTTAGAGCCATCTGTTACTCTAGTTTCAGGAGATCTGCCACCTTCTTCTAGCCTCCAGGGGCATCTGATAAAACATTCATATACATAAAAATTAGAGTAAAAAAATCTTTAAAGAAACAGTTAGGTATAGAATTAAATGATTTGTATTAACAGATTCATGAAACCATCATTGTGGTAAATTACAGAATATTTTTTATCACTTCTAAATTAAATTCTATACACTTAGCTATTACTCTCCATTTCATCCCTCTCCCAAAACAATTGCTGATCTATATGTATTGAGTTCACTTTTAAGGATTTTGTGTGTACATGTGTGTGTGTCTGTATACATGCTTGAGTATGTTAACTGTAATGTGGTATATGTGTACATGTGTATGGTGCATTTGCCTGCCTCAGCTAGAAGCATGTATCATGTATCCTGCTTTATTACCTGCCCCTCCCCTGCCAACCCAATACAGAGGTTTTCCCTTGAACCTGGAGCTAATTGGTTGGCAATGATCCCTGGTGGTCCTTTTTACTTACTCCCCACAGTATAGGGGATGCAACTCCGTCAGTATTGGGGCTCAGATCTTCATGTTTGTTCAGTAAGCACTCTTACATGTTGAGTCATTTTCCTCATGTTATTCTGGACTTCCATATTGTAAAGTAACTTTTATTTGCCTGATGTAATTGTTATCTTGGAAGGTTACTGCTGAATAAGCTCATCTATTTGTTTTTTTTTTTTTTTGTTTTGTTTTGTTTTGTTTTGTTTTGTTTTGTTTTGTTTTTAACTCTGTCTGTCTGGTTCAACTCAGCTATTCTGGCTCATATCCATCTTAAAGCTGACTGATTCAAATTGGCTTATCCTGACTTCTCACTGAATTGGTCTGCTTGACCTCAAACTAACTCTGGCAATATGTTCTAATCTTCCGGCTTCATCTGCCTCTGCTGATCTGAGCTGAACCATCTGAACTCACTAACGAACTCAGCTGCAGTACACTGAACCCACTGCTCTGACTCTCAATTCACTGGGGAACTTAGTCTCTAGCTCTGCACTGCTCGTAAATAGCTTTTATCCTGAGAGTTGGGGGTATCCTATTTCTGACTCTTTCTGTCAAATCTTTCTCTAACTCATCACTTTGTCTGCCCCTTAATTAGATGTCACTGTTTGAGATTAAAGGTGTGTAATAAAATATTCTAGTCAGAGGGATTAAAGGTGTGTACTAAGAGTGTGTCTGCACTCCAGCAGGATCACACAGACCTGAAGATCTTTGAATGTGATCAAAGCATCCATGCTGCTAGATTAAAATTCCTTTATACCCTGTGAACTGAATTATAGAGTATACAGAGTCTTGAGACTGGCTTCTTTCACTTAATATAGTATTCATGAGGCCCGTTTATGTTACAGTACAGATCAGTATGTGCCAGGAGTATGTGCTTCATTAGATGGGCCGAGCTCTGGACTGAGTAAATAAAGAGAAAGCAGGCTGAGCTGAGCACTAGCATTCATCTCTCGGTGCTTCCTGACTATGGATTCTGTCAATCTCCAGCAGCCATGGTTTCCCATCCAAGAGGTACAGTATACTTGAACAGTGACACAAAAGAACCCCTTCGTATTTAAGTTGTTTTTCCTCAGATATTTTTGACATAGCAACAAGAAATGTGATTGACATAAGAACCTTCTGAGAATCCAGGATGAGCTCTGTCCTTCAGGATCTGATATTTTCAAAGAACCTTTCTTCAAGTAAGATGTATAGATGCCCATGAGCAAAGCCTGTTGCCTCTGGCCTTTAGCAGTCCAAGAGCAAAGTCAGAAAACCCGTGGGTGTGATGAGAAAGACAAGCATCACTATGTCTCTGTTGAAAGAGTTGGGTTTCAGAGAATGTTCTGAACCAGAATGAGCATGTGTAGAGGTGACAGGAAACTGGTAATACTCTGCAATTCTCAGTTTTCCTCAAGAGCCTGAGGGACAGCTGTGCTGCGACCCACCTCCGTGTGGTCTAGGACAGCCTGCTCCAAAGCACACTGTAGAATCTGACACTTGGAGGTGACTTGAGATGGAAGGCTTAGCATATGCAGAACTTCTCTAGAACCTTACAGAACCAGAAAAGAGCCTGCTGTGGGCCTCTGTATCCATCCAATGATGAGCTGTGTGAGATACTGTGTGAGATCCATCCAATGATGAGCTGTGTGAGATGAGGACAAATTCCATGACTTGGAAATTTTACTCAGTTGGCTCATGTTTAACACAAAGGATTGGGCTAGATGATGATGTGCTAAAATGTGCATGCCACTTATTGAAGGCCCACAGACACTAAAAATGTCTATGCTATGCTAAGAATTTGGCTTCTAATTTCACATGCTCCTTAAAACCAAGCTAAGGAAAGTAACTAGAAATGATCTCATTTGGCTGAGAAGACTCAGACCTAGCTAAGTGTCTAAGGGTCAAGGAGACACTGTAAGGCAATAGTAGATACCAAATGAGATCCATATCTATTTGAGACTGATTTATCTGTCTCTCATTTTTCTCTACAGCACACATTTCTAGCTTGGAGATACCACATACAGGTTTCAACTACACATGGCCTGACCTATGTTGCTATAATAATAGTAGCTTCTCTGGCTGCTGTGACCAAAGATAAAACAAATGCTACCCAAGGAAGAGGATTTTTTTGGGGGGGTGGGGCTGAGAGTGGGAGAGGAAGACCACCATGTCAGGAAGGCATGGCATCAGGGCTGGAAAACATCTTGTTACATCATGGCAGCCAGGTCAGAGAGAGGTAATACTGATGCTCAATCACCAAGTCAGAGAGAGGTAATACTGATGCTCACCTTGATGGACTTTTGATTTACAGTCAGTCCAGTGCCCAAGGCTATGCAATGGTGCCACTCATATTTAGGGTGTTTCTTACAACCACAGTTAACTCAACCTAGACATCCCCTCACAGATATCCCCAAAGGCTGGATGCTTAGTGATTCTAGATTGTCAAGTTGATAGTTAATATTAGCCATCATCCTGTGTCCATTTCTGTGTGATATGCCCAATACAGAATAATTTTTAAACATTTACTTCTTTATTTTTTTTGGGGGGGGAGCACACATGCCAGGGTGTGTATGTAGAAATCAGTGGATACCTTTGAGGGGTTCTTCTTTCAACCCGTGGACCCTGAGGATCATACTCAGGTCCTTAGGTTTGGCGGCAAGTCTTCACTAAACGATTTCTCCATCCCAAAGTTAGTTTTCATTAGAAATATCATTTGAGAAAGATGGGTTTCTTATTGAAGTTGGGAATACTTAGGAGAAAAAATCTGACTTGAGAGTAAAGCAGAAAGGAAGAAGTATGAAACAACAGCAGAAAGTGATTCAGTGGTATCAGTTTCGACTGTTGTACTCAACATCTGTGTCCTTTTTCAATCTATAAATGTTAAGTTTCTGTCTCTGTAACATTGAGAGGGATTTTCAGAATCCTAATTTGTCAGGCTAGAAGAAGCCTTGGAGACAGGTGGTGTTGACATTATATAGTTCATTCAGAACACTAGCATAATTAAATGAATTCATTTATCCAGCACACATTTAATGAGAGCCTACCATGTTTCAGATATGGTGCCAAAGGCCAAGGTACGGAAATGAAGCTGCATGGTCTTTGAATTAAGATCTTCATGCCTAGTGGATACAATTTCAATAAACATGGTGAATGCTGATTGTGTTGGGAATTCTAGGGGATGTTGAGTGAGTCAGCAAAGACTGGTATCTGAACTAGAAGGAAAAGTGGGAGGAGACAAACCAAGCAGAGAACATGGGATCTTCTGGCATGGACCAAGCATGTTCAAGGAAGAGCAAAATTAGTGGAGAATAAAACTTGTTGTGAGAATAGGCCACAGAAGCCAGCATGAGACTTCTTTCCCAAATCCAATGACTTCTGATTGAGATGCAAACACTACTTTCTGTAATCTTCAGTATGTTTTAATGCCATATTCCCCTTCCATCACATCTGTTTTATAATGCCTAGTGTTATTTGGTCTCTTACTCTTGGGACATGAGATGAGTTTCACATGCATTTGAACTTCTTAGGGTAGCTGAGAGGTCTGCCGACCATGAGAAATAGTTTTGTGATGTGTATGAACTAGCCCTGGCTCTTATACCTGATTTTGACCATGAGAAATAGTTTTGTGATGTGTATGAACTAGCCCTGGCTCATATACCTGACTTTGTTTCTGTTTTCAGCATGCAGTTAAGCTGTAGAACCCACCCAGCATGGGAGGCTCCAGTTAGACTGGCTGCTGAGAGTGTCTGCTATGTGTGCACGTGGTTGAAAATTCCTTCTGAATAAAGTCATTGTTCCCCAGGCACAAAAGGAGGGAGAGTAACTAAAAACTCAGAGATCGGAGAATGTTCTGGGTTACACAGAAAAGAGAGACAGAAAGAGCAATTGTTTGCTCTCTGCTTTTCCAGATAGTTCTTTTTATCTGCTTCTTGGATATTCTTTGGAATTCATTAACTTCATATCTGCCCTATCTTCATGGTGCTGCTGTATGTTTGATATATTTTTGCAGACCAGATGAACATACACAGGAATATAGAAGATTCACTGTTATAGTATCTGACAGAATTTTCTTGTTTCTTTCAGTTGAAGGCTTCTGCCAAATTCTTGTCCATTCATTAAAATAATAGTAATGGCAGAGCTTTTTGAGGGTCTCCTCCTCTCTGCTTTTGTCTCTAGCATTCCTCGAAGGATGTTCTCTACTGTAGCGCAGCATCAATTTGCCCTGCGGCTTCTTTTTTGGCTGCAATGGGACTTTGACAATGTTTACCTAAAGATGGCGCTTTGACATGCTTGCTATCAGCTGGAGCCTAGAGGGTTTTGGAGGGCGATCTCTCTGGCCTGTGGCTGTCCTCCCATCCTCTACCTTTCTCACCCCCAAATGGTCTTAGGAGCCAGAATTATTCTTCTCCAAGCCAAGTCATAGACACTAGAATACCAGTTCCCCAAAGTATGTGATAAAACCCAGGGAGGCCACAATTTCCTCTTCCTTGAGAATCCTCCTGCTAGAGTGGCTCAGCCCTTATCCATGAGGGAGGCAAACTACATAGAGAGGCCAAGAACAACTGGAACAGACTGGCCTTGCTGACAGATCCCTCTGCGGTATATTACTATTAAATAGTAACACTACACCTCTTGTATAACTACATTTCTAGACAGTGTCTGTTCATCAAAGGGCCTGCAGAGACACCTGGGTCTGGATTCTCCAATCTGCAGTGTCCTCCTTCATATAAAATGAAGATCATTTTGATCAAACTAATTTACTACATTCTTTTCTCTTGCTAATGTGTCTTTTGTTATAAGAATGTCAGTCATGACCCTTATGACAAGTGAAGAAAGATATCATGTTCTTCTAACTTAGTAGCTGTTCTGGTTGGCTTCCCATTGCTATGACAAACATCAGAACCAAAGGCAACTAGAGGAGGAAAGTGTACATTCTTTTCTTTTCTTTTCTTTTCTTTTCTTTTCTTTTCTTTTCTTTTCTTTTCTTTTCTTTTCTTTTCTTTTTTATTAGATATTTTCTTCATTTACATTTCAAATGCTATCCCATAAGCCCCCTATACCATCCCCCTGCCCTACTTCCGTACCCACCCACTCCCACTTCTTGGCCCTGGCATTCCCCTATACTGGGGCATAGAAAGTTTGCTAGACCAAAGGGTCTCTCTTCCCAGTGATGGCCGACTAGGCCATCTTCTAATACATATGCAGCTAGAGATATGAGTTCTGGGGATACTGAAGTGTTATGGCTTCATTTTCATTAAACTCTAAAATGTCTTAAATTTCTTTCTATATTTCTTCCTTGACCAAGGTATCATTGAGTAGAGTGTTCTTCAGTTTCCATGTGAACGTTGGCTTTCTATTATTTATGCTGTTATTGAAGATCAGCCTTAGTACATGGTGAACTGATAATTTCAACATTTTTGTATCTGTTGAGGCCTGTTTTATCACCAATTATATGGTCAATTTTGGAGGAGGTACCATGAGGTGCTGAGAAGAAGGTATATCCTTTTGTTTTAGGATAAAATGTTCTGTATATATCTGTTAAATTCATTTGTTTCATAACTTCTGTTAGTGTCCATGTGTCTCTATTTAGTTTCTGTTTCCAGGATCTGCCCATTGGTGAGAGTGGGGTGTTGAAGTCTCCCACTATTATTGTGTGAGGTGCAATGTGTGCTTTGAGCTTTACTAAAGTTTCTTTAATGAATGTGGCTTCTCTTGCATTTGGAGCATAGATATTTAGAACTGAGAATTCATCTTGGTAGATTTTACCTTTGATGAGTATGAAGTGCCCCTCCTTGTCTTTTTTGATAACTTTGGGTTGGAAGTCAATTTTATTCGATATCAGAATGGCTACTCCAGCTTGTTTCTTCAGAATATTTGCTTGGAAAATTGTTTTCCAGACTTTTACTCTGGAGTAGTGTCTGTCTTTGTCTCTGAGGTGGGTTTCTTGTAAGCAGCAAAATGTTGGGTCCTGTTTGTGTAGCCAGTCTGTTAGTCTATGTCTTTTTATTGGGGAATTGAGTCCATTGATGTTAAGAGAAATCAAAGAAAAGTAATTGTTGCTTCCTGTCATTTTTGTTGTTAAAGTTGGGAATCTGTTCTTGTTGCGGTCTTCTTTTAGTTTTGTTAAAGGATTACTTTCCTGTTTTTTTTCTAGGGGGTAGTTTCCATCTTTGTGTTGGTGTTTTCCCGTTATTATCCTTTGAAGGGCTGGATTCCTGGAAAGATATTGTGTGAATTTGGTTTTGTCATGGAATACTTTGGTTTCTCCATCTATGGTAATTGAGAGTTTTGCTGGGTATAGTAATCTGGGCTGGCATTTGTATTCTCTTAGTGTCTGTATAACATCTGTCCATGATCTTCTGGCTTTCATAGTCTCTGGTGAGAAGTCTGGAGTAATTCTAATAGGTCTGCATTTATATGTTACTTGACCATTTTCCCTTACTGATTTCAATATTCTGTCTTTATTTAGTGCATTTGTTGTTCTGATTATTATGTGTTGGGAGGAATTTCTTTTCTGGTCCAGTTCTGTAGGCTTCTTGCATGTTCTTCTGGAGTTCTGTAGGCTTCTTGTATGTTCATGGGCATCTCTTTCTTTAGATATGGGAAGTTTTCTTCTATAATTTTGTTTAAGATATTTGCTGGCCCTTTAAGTTGATAATCTTCATTCTCATCTACTTCTATTATCATTAGGTTTTGTCTTTTCATTGTGTCCTGGATTTCTTGGATGTTTTGAGTTAGGATCTTTTTGCATTTTGCATTTTCTTTGATTGTTGTGTCCATGTTCCCTATGGAATCTTCTGCACTTGAGATTCTCTCTTCCATCTCTTGTATTCTGTTGCTGATGCATGTATGGTTCCTGATTTCTTCCCTAGGGTTTCTAACTCCAGAATTGTCTCTCTTTGGGTTTTCTTCATTGTTTCTACTTCCATTTTTAGATCTTGGATGGTTTTGTTAAATTCCATTGACTATTTGGTTGTGTTTTCCTGTAATTCTTTAAGGGATTTTTGTGTTTCTTCTACCTGTTTAGCAGTGTTTGCCTGTAGTTCTTTAAGGGCTTCTACCTGTTTAGTAGTGTTCTCCTGCGATTCCTTGAGGGATTTTTGTGTTTCCTCTTTAAGGTCTTCTATCTGTTTAGCATTGTTCTCTTGTATTTCTTTCTTTTTTATGTTTTTTATTAGATATTTTCTTTATTTACATTTCAAATCCTATCCTAAAAGTTTCCTATACCCTCCCTCCACCCTGCTACCCTACGTTCCCACTCCCACTTCTTGGCCCTGACATTCCCCTGTACTGTGGCATATAAAGTTTGTAAGACTAAGGGCCCTCTCGTCCCAATGATGGCCTACTAGGACATCTTCTGCTACATATGCATCTAGAGACACGAGCTGTGGGGGTACTGGTTATTTCATATTGTTGTTCCATGTAAAGGGTTGTAGACCCCTTCAGCTCCTTGGGTAATTTCTCCATCTCCTCCATTGGGGGTCCTGTGTTCCATCCTATAGATGACTATGAGCATCCCCTTCTGTATTTGCCAGGCACTGGCATAGCCTCACTCGAGATAGTTATATCAGGGTCCTTTTAGCGAAATCTTGCTGGCATATGCAATAGTGTCTGGGTTTGGTGGTTGATTATGGGATGGATCCCCAGGTGGGGTAGGTACCAAAGTTAAATCAGGATCAGATAAACAATCTAAACAGTCCCATTTCCTCTAAAGAAATAGAAGCAGTCATCAATAGTCTCCCAACCAAAAAAAGCCCAGGACCAGATGGGTTTAGTGCAGAGTTCTATGAGACCTTCAAAGAAGACTGAATTCCAACTCTCCTCAAACTATTCCACAAAATAGAAACAGGAGGTACTCTACCCGATTCATTCTATGAAGCCAAAATTACTCTGATATCACTTGTATTTCTTTAAGTGAGTTATTAATGTTCTTCTTTTTTTTAATTAATGTTCTTCTTAAAATCTTCTACCATCATGATGAGATATGTTTTAAAATCTGCATCTTGTTTTTTGGGCGTGTGGGGGTATCCAGGACTCGTTGTGGTGGGAGTACTGGGTTCTGATGATGCCCATTGTTCTTGGTTTCTGTTAGTAAGATTCTTATGTTTGCCTTTCGCCATCTGGAAATTTCTGATGTTAATGTTCAAGCTGTCTCTTGATCTTCCTGTGATTCTGTTAGCCTCTGCCAGCACTCCTGGGAGTCCAACTCTCCCCTGAGTTCCAGTGGTCACAGCACTCTCTGCAGGTTAGATCTTCTCTTGCAGGGCAGGTTTCCAGCAGTCTGGAGCATTGATCCACTTCCTGAGTTCTAGGGTCAGAACCCTCTCAGAAGGCTGACTCTCTTCTGGCAAGGAATGTGCCCAACCAGGGGTCTGGGTCTCAGCTCTGTCTCCTGGCTGAGGTTGAAGGCCCAATAGGACCCTGACCAAGAAGCTCTGTTGCTTCTATTGCCCACATGCTCTCAGGTGATCAGGAGGTCCTAGGTATGATAGGGGTCCTATGATCCCAAGGTAATCCAGAGGATCTGTGGCATGGAGAGCACTCTGGAGCAACCAGCAGCCTCTGATGAGCTCAGAAGGAAGATTGCCGGGGCGGCCCCAGCCGTGATCCCGAAGTGATCCCGAGGTCCTGCGGTATGCAGACCACTTCGAAGGCCTTAGCAGCATCTGCTAGGCTCAGAAGGAAGATGGCAGGGGTGGCCCCAGCTGGAAGAGACTCTATCCTTTGGTCAGGCGGAGTTCCTCTGTTCTTGCTCCCGCTGGCACAAGACCCTCAGTGATTCCTGAAGCTGACGCTGCGCTCCACTCACCCATGATCCCGAGGTGGTCCCGAGGTTCTGTGGTGTGGAGAGCATTCACTAAAGGGTACATTTTATTTTACACTTCCTTCTCAGAGTTCTTGGTTGAAGGAAGCTAGGGCAGGAACTGAAGCTGAAGTCATGGAGGACTACTGTTTAATGCAGTGGTCTCGACTTTCCTAACACTGCGACACTTCAATACAGCTGCTTGTGTTGTGGTGACCCCCAATGAGGTCCAGTACTGAGACAAGAAATGTTAATATTTTCCTTCCATAGCATTTGGAGAGAGTATGTTGTTATCAGTTGAGCAGGACTGTGGAAGACTTAAAAACAGATCAGTACATCTTCACAAGCAAGTTAAAAAATCACTAGTGTAATAGCATGAACAACACTAGACACGGAGTCATATGCAGCCTTCCAAGCTCATTGGATAAGGGAATGCCTTGCCTGGTGGAACACAAGGAGTTTATATCCTCAGAAATAGGCTAAGTTGATTGATAGAGTAGAAATAAAATAATCACTGAAGGTGAAGATTGCAAAAAAAAAAAAGAAAGAAAGAAAGAAAGGAGAGAGAGAGAGAGAGAGAGAGAGAGAGAGAGAGAGAGAGAGAGAGAGAGAGAAAACAAAGCAAACTTAGATTGAAGGGGACATTCATATAGAAATGATCAGACACTGCATAGCATATGAAAGTGTGCATAATCCGGAGAGAAAGAACTTTTAGCTGTGCCATTGAAGTCTGCTAAAATACCCTCATGTAACGTCACCTAACAAATACTAACCCGGATGTGATACTGCTGTATTTAGGTAAGACATTAGGCTGAAGATTGAGAGTCATTTTCTAAAGCCTTGCAGCCACCTGTCAAGTGAATGAGTTGGAATTTTTCATTCTACTCCCCAGGCTCGGGTTAGATGCTTTGCAGCTGCCTCACCTAGATTTGCAGAAATCCTTGTGAAAATTTTGAAATGAAGGCCTTGAAGTACCACAGGATTAAACACTCTATCTAGGGCTTTTCTTTTTTTTCAACTTTTATTAGATATTTTCTTCATTTACATTTCAAGTGTTATCCAGAAAGTTCCCTATACCCTCCCCCCTCCCGGCCCTGCTACCCTACCCACCCGCTCCCATCTTGGCCCTGGCGTTCCCCTGTATTGGGGCATATAAAGTCTGCATGACCAAGAGGCCTCTCTTCCCACTGATGGCCAACTAGGCCATCCTCTTCTATATATGCAGCTAGAGACATGAGCTCAGGGGGTACTAGTTAGTTCATGGTTATTCTTCCACCTAGAGGGTTGAAGACCCCTTCAGCTCCTTGGGTACTTTC
>CACVCL010031109.1:0-36592 GCA_902729485.2 Mus minutoides
AAAAAAAAAAAAAAAAAAAGCATTAGTGGGCAAGTTATTGCAGGTGACCTGATGCACAAGACTTGGCGACAGAAATTCCTCTTATGGAATGGACTGTTTTTCATGGAGGTGCTCTCTTATTTGAAGTGAGTTTTGTGAGCCATATGGACTTTAACACATTCAAAGTGAGCAAGGATAATGCACTAGACACCTTTTCCTCCATGCTAAGAAAAGAAGGAAGAAAGAAACTCTAGATGTTCATGACAAAAGAAGACTGTTTTGGGAATAAAAGGGAACCTCCCTGGGGCCACAGGGATAACAAGCTCCCATTTTATCCCTGTAGACCTGTACATGGAGAGACACAACTCCAAAACATTATCTTCTGATATTCACATGTGTTCTGAGGCATACATGTTAAGTTTCTCTTTCTTAAACACACACACACACACACACACACACACACACACACACACACACACACCCTGGTAATAAACAAAACAAAACAAAACAAAATAAAACAAAACAAAACCAGCTTCCACAGGATACAGGTCCTTTCTCAACCTGGGTATAAGTCATTGGCACTGAATTGGGTGAGAGCTATATGTCCTTTTTGTAACCTGCATGAAAAGCATTGTCTGCTGCCTTGGCCATCTGATTAAGCATCCCTAGACATCCTGGCCTGCCATCTCCTAGACTATCTTCTGAGATCCAGCCTTCATCCTCCTTTTTTGAATTTCATAGGCTTGCTTTTAAAGGCAAGGACTGTGGTTAGTCCTGTAAAACATGAACTTAATTAAGTGCTGCTAGGTTGATGCATTCCTTGTGGAAAAGGGAAAATGGATGAACTATGATAACGAGTAATTAGCCTATGCAAGTGTTTGAGCTGTTTTTCACTGGTGTTTCTAGAAACAAGCCCATTAAGTCAAAGAATAAGTCAGGACATTTTGATAATTATTTTTCATTCTCGTACTGTAAATCTACAGACTTAAGATGTAATGACACATGCTCACACCTACTGTGCTCCATTAGTTAATTCTGCCACCCTGAGATCTGTGCCCTGATGTTTGTCTAGTATGTTGTTTTTCCTTCACCACAGGCTGAGGTGTATTATATACAATACCATTAGTGTTCAGATGCTTCTGGAATTCCTCCCATTTTATCCCAGTAGTTTTTAGAGATAAAAAGGTGAGTACACTATAAAAGTGCTGTGGCTTATAGAAAACAACTTGTGGTTTTTTTTTTTCAAAGACTTGGTGATCTTTTTCCAATTGTCAGTATTTTAAGAATATTGTGAACAGTTTACTGAAGGCACAAAGATTTCTGAACACATAGGGATTGGGATCTATCTATCTATCTATCTATCATCTACCATCTATCTATATTTCACTTAGTTTATCTTAAATTTTATAAGAGCTTATTTAAAAATCTGCTTTCCAAAGTCTTTATTGTTTTCCAATTGAAAATTGGAAATTTCTATGCTATTAAATATTTAAATACTGTATTTGCCTTGTTTTTATAACATTTTACTACCCTAGAGGATGAAGAAATTTAACTTTCTTTCTCTTGATTTTATTCAAACTCCTTTTCATTTCTTTCCCTCAGATCACATAACAGTTATAGAAGAAAAGAACACAGAATATTGGTCTATTGATTTTGACACTTCAGTGAAAATCATAAGAGACTGTGGAGAATCCAAAAGACAAGAGGCTGCTTCTCTCCCATCCAGGCCCTCCGTGCAGCAAGCATTTGGTACCTATGTATTTATTACATTAGTTTGAAAACAACATAGTCAACAAACAGCTTCCTAACTTGTGTCCACCAAGGCCATGTTTATATAACCTAGTTTGACCTAATGATTATAAAAAACAGAATTGATTAAAGCTAGATATTTTGCAACCATGAAAGCAACATCTTTGTTTATTTGATTTCCTGCTCCTGAGTTTGCTACAGGATGAGATTTAAACTAGGGAAAAGTGATTTTCAATTACTTGGAGATTTAATCAATGCCCTGTTTTTTTTTTATAGGTCTCATATCTGTGAGGTCCTATGATCAGAGCAGGCCATGTTGACATCTGAAGTCTGTCACCTTATCCACTGCCTGTTTAAGCAGTCCATACCTGCTGAATAAGTGATTGAGAGATGTAGGTTAGGCTATTCCCTGAATGACATGAACTTGAGCAAGGTAGGAAGGAAACTGATTCACAAAGCACTGGTGTTGTTATTGTTATTACTGTTTTAAGATAACAAGAAATTGCTGTTGCAGTAATTACGAACCCCATATAATTACATATAAAAAGATAAAATCTACTTATTAAAATAATTATAAGCTATATGCCTAGATTGGGCAGATCTAGCACTATACTAACTTATTCTGCAGGTATTAGACCTTTGTTACTTAAGTCTCTCCTGGCTATGTGGTTCTGCTTCATTTCACTTTCTCCTCCTCTTCTGTCCTTTCTCTTTCTTTCTCTTACCTGCCCCCACTCTCAAAGACCTCCTTCCCATCTTTTCCTTTCATTGCTCAATCACAGTCTCTAGCCTTTATTTGACCAGTTAAAATGGGGAAAAAGTTCATATGAAATCATCTGAGTACATGATCGACTGCTTGTTGGCAGGCTTTCCCAATTGAGGAAGCAGCATTAACATCAGAATACAAACAACATCAGGGACATTCACAACATTTCCCTGTTTTTGCCCAATAAAAAGGCTCTTTTTTTTCTCAGATATAAATTGTACACAATTATAACAATTATGTAAATTTTAAAGCCTGATATACACTTAACATCCAGTCCATCATATTTGTCAATTTAGATAAAGTACCCTACTGTCTATCCAAATTTCAAGAGTTTATAGTCCTGTGCCTGAATTATGTTGATTTTAACTTGTATTCCCATGTGAAATTCATTCTTACAAATCTAGATCATCTTTCTTAATGCAAACAACTTAAGTTTGATTATGAGACTATAACTAGTCTTCAATCTAGTCAGAGATCTGAGAATGAATTAAATATTACCTTAATATGTAGGAAGCACAAAGACATAGCTTTTAAAACTATATAATTTGTGGAGACTGCTGACTGTCTGGAGAGTCCCCTAATTTCTCATAATCTTGGAGCATCTATCTTCAGCCTTTTGGTCCAGAACCATCTGATAGACCTTAAGTGAAGCAGGAATTATAAACAACTACTTTATCCTGTCTTGGCAGAGCTTAACAATCTACTCTTCCACATCTGTTTGCCCTTTCTTTGGGCAGAATTTTTGTCTGCAGATGAATTATGGCAATTCTTGATCAGTGGCTACCTTGCCATGATTGAAGCAACTCTGTCTGGAGATAAAGATGTTCAATATCTTCCTTGAAGTGGAATGGGGATACTATCAGAAGCATACCTGTCTCATAGTCAAATGATCTTTGATGATGTAATAATATTAAATGCCATAGTCTCTGGATTTCTGAAGCTTTTGAAGACTAAGTATATAGCATAACTGAATTTGCAAACATTATTACACTTAGCTATTCATTATTTGAATAATCTTGAAAAAACTTGTTATATAAGAGATTGCAGAAGCAAGTGTACATCAGAGGCACCAGACCAGTGTAGACTGTGGCAAAGGAAAATACAAAAATGAATAAAATATCCTTCAAACTTCATGAAAGATGAGAAAAATTTTATGCGTGGTGTACACTACTGATTGTCATCTTGAGAGTATCTATAATCTTAAAGGAGACTAGCTTCTAGTGTGTATCTCTGAGAGAGTTTCTAGGTTAGATTAACAGGCCTGAGAAGAACAGCCTTAGGCATCCTCACCCCATGGGGCAAGGCCACAGGATGAGAAAAAAAGGGAGAGAGCAATCTAAGTTGCAGTGTTCCAGTCTTTCTGTTTCTGGGCTGCAGATACAATGTTGCCTCACGCCCCCGCTGCCCTGATTTCCCCACCTTGATGGAGAGAAAGTGAGACAGTGAGGTTGGGCTCATGGAGTTTCAGAAGGAAATAGGTCTCTGTGAGGTACTGGTATAACTCTCTAAGGATAGGCATCATTCACGTGCTGTTTTGAACAATAATCTGGCTATATTCTGTCATCTTGGGAACTTGAACAAAGTTGAATTTAAAAGAAATAAACTAACCTGTGAAGAAAATTTCAAGAAGGATAGCACTCAGCTGGGTCAGGTTACTGCTTGCTGTTTCCATCCAGGTCCTCAGGAAGAGACAAGAGTATATCAAAACAGGTGGAGCTAGGTGAGAGAAATTATGCAAGTGAGATGTCAAGTTTCAGAAAAGCAGAGTGTAATCAAAGCCTTTGTGATTGTGTTTGATATTGTGAACAATAATAAGAGGGACATTTTATTCTGCACTCATGTAATATGACAGGGACCCTGGAAAGTAGCCACCACACTCGGGCCGTATTTTTGAGAAAATGCCAATTCACTTTAGAGTGTAAACTAAGAATGCACCTGAAGAGGTTCTCTGCTCAAAATCAAATACCTAGGAAAGTGTTTCCTCATGGTCAGGACACAAAGGGGAATGCCACTGTAGTCAGCCATGCTGAGCTGGCAGCAGGACATTGGAATGGTTTTGTAGGCATGTAAGATACTATGGTTCCAGAGAGCTGCTGAGGTTCACCAAGGAGACGCCTGCATGAAGCTCTGAAGGCTGAAGCCTTAGCCACAGTGGGTGGCCTGAAGGTGTTGGGGATTCAAGGACTGGCATCTTCTCCTCACAGAACCACAGAGAAAAGCTATAGGTATAGAGTGAAGCCAGCACTGGAGACAGGCTTATAGACGGGTACTACTGTATCCAGTTTTCATAGGTGCTGGAGATCCCATTTCAGGTGATTACATTTATAGAGTAGGCTCTTTATCCACTGAGCCATCTCTCCAAACCTTCATGACATACCATCATGAAGTGAACATACCATCAAAGCTTGTTGTGATTGTAAGACAAAATGAAAACTGTATCTATGGGGCATCATCAGAGAAGGCGTCTTGAGGGGTTTACCGTGTGTAAAGAGAAAGTACAGATTAACAGAAAATGTACGTACGTGTGATAGTGCAGTCATGCACAGAAGTCAGGGTACCACTGACAATTAGCAGAAGTTCTCCATTATGTCAGAGAAGAGTGGAGACTGGATGGCATCCCCCGAGAAGGTGCAGTACTGTAAATTACTTACCAGATCTCTGTGAGCCATTTTTTTTAACTTGGGCTTTCTTCTAAAAGAGTTGGGGATGTTAGAAACTGGATGCCATTAAGGATATGCGAACATCAGCAGTTCAGAGTCCAAATCCTGCGAAGGATTTTACATCACTCAGAAATTTTAAACAAACGAATTAAATTTCTGTTTGTTATTGCAGAGATTCTTTAGAGACTGAGTAAGCATGTGAGATACAGAAGTTAGACAATTATCCTAAAATTTTGTAGAAAAATAAATGGTTTCTTTAAATATAATATTCATTCTTTTTGATACTTAACTATATTTAATTTAGCTATAGCAACCTTCCTAATCTTTTTGTTGGTAATTTTAATATATGGTATAATACATAATTTCAACTTTGTTTCAGTGTACATTTAAAAATGAAAAGAACACATGACCACAGTACTAGCATAATTGTCTCATTAAGTAAAGCTTCATGTTTTATTCAAAGTGGAAATGATAATGGGTCACAGCAAGATCTACAACGAGTCACATTAAGACCAGAACCCTTCCTTAGGAGGACTTTGCTTATCTATCAAGGAGATAGCAAAGATGGTACTATGTGTCTGAGCCAATTCAAGGGGTTTGACAAGCTCTCCTAATTTGTGGACATGGTGTGGGGACACAGGTTGGATATAAAGACATTATTGAAACAATTGTAGAATTATAGAATTGGAAAGAAGTTTATGTGAGTGTGTGCACACACATGTTCATGTCATCTACTTATGTGCGCTATGTAAGCCAGAGGACAACCTTGAGAATCATTCCTTGGGTGTTGTCCACTTTAGTTTTGTTAACAAAGTCTCTTATTGAAATGAAGTTTGCAATAGGTTAGGCTGGGCTGGCTATCAAAACTCAGGGATCTATGTGTCTCTGGAATCTAAGCACTAGGATTACAAGTGCTCATACTTTCAAGCAAGTATTTTATTGACTGAACCATTTTTTCAAGCCCCAAATTTCTTCATTTAATCTCTGTGTATTTTGGGCATTGAACTTGTGTCAGTAGGCTTGTATGATCAGTGCCTTTACCGACTAAGTCCTTTTTATGGACCTATCCTTTATTGCTTATCCAAAAGCTCTTTTCTAAGAGAAACATTACTGTACACAGGTAAGCTTACAACAGACCCCAAGTATTGTGTGGGTTTCATAGCAAAGGGGCTGCAACTCAGTGCTATATGAATGTGTCCAGAAAGGCAGTGCTCAGGCTCCCTTCTTTCTCAGTGGCCAGCTTTCAAGAGTCTAGGTGCACCCAAACACCAAGGACTGAGAAAGGGAGAAGCTATACCATGCAAAGAATCTGTGTAAGAATTGGAAAGAGTCTTTACTAGCTACTTTATCATTGTTTAGAGAAAATAGTGACAAAATCAGATGGACCCAGGAAGGAAGGGTTTATTTTTGACTACGGTTCAAGGGATGCGGGGTCAAGGCATGGCTGTAGGGTGTTGGGAGCTGGTCACACTGCATTTGCAGTCAGGATATAGAGAGAAGTGGATGCTGATGCTCAGCTCATGTTCTACTTCATTCACTCTAGATGAAAGCCCACAGGATGGTACTCATCAGTTAACCCTCTTTAGGAATGTTCTTGCCCACACCCTGAGGTGTTTCTTCTAGATGGTTCTTGCCAAGTTAATAATGAAGATTAACCAACACATTCTCAAAATAGGAAAGCTTAGGTGTTGTGGTAATCCTTTTCTGAAATTTGTCTATGGAAATATATAATTAGACCATCTGTTAAGCCTTGATGAATAGCATTTCAACCAGTATTAGCACTTTCAGCAATAAAACTTTGGCTGAAGGTATGAGTGAATTTACTATTTTCCTTGAATTTAGAGCATACTTTTATTGTGTTTATACAATTACCCATAAAGGCTCTGGTGATAGGGCTCAGTGGAAAAGGAGCTTTCTGGTAAGCATGATGACCTGAGTTTAATCCTTGGGACCTACATAGTAGAAGGAGAGAACAGAACCCTGTAAGATTTCTTCAGATCCCCATTCACGCATCATGGCATGTGTGTCACTCACTAGGAAAAAGTAAAAAACCTAAAAAGTCATTAAAGACTTCATATAAATACACACTATAGGTTCTCACCTCTTCTCTTGCCCCGCCCCCTTGTTAATCTCATTTATTTCTTTAGCCAGGCCCAACCACACTCTCATGTTGTCTGTACATACGTGATTTTGTCTATTGACATAGAATCTTGGAAACACAACTGAGGGAAAACACATGATATTTATATATTAATGGCTGCATTAAATTTCAGCTGTGACTATCACCTCTAGTTACATTCAAGAGAATTTTCTGATTTCCAGAGTCACCTGAATGGGAGCCCACATAATTTAATTTTTTAGGTACTCAGTGGGTATTTCTGATCCGAGGCATCATTTCTTGAGAATTTCTTGAGAAGTGAGGGCAGGCACTTGAGTTTGGATGACTAGGTAACATTTAAGCTTTTTTTTCAGTGTCTAATTTTTTAGCATTCTGTAAAGTGGTTTTCAGCTTCCCTGACTTCAAAGAGACCAATTTTCCAGTAATTCAATCCAAGGATAATTATGCTTTAGCCCCAAAGCACTGCTACAACTTAATAGGAAGTGCACTGAGCATCTTATCTCCCTGGATTTTTTTTTTTTTATTTGCATCCAGGTGTTTTCTGACTGCCTTCAAGTCTTCCTGAAAATTTCCTTCCTCTTTCAAACTCAAGACCCTCTTATTGAATATGTCCCGAGATCATCCATACCTTTTGAGGTTTGTGTTCTGGCATAATATTTGACCATTTTCTTAGCAGAAATTTGGTTCTCAGGTTAACCCACTTTCAGAGAATGCCAGTAAATATTTCAATTCCTCATAGTTTGAACATCTATTAATCTATTGCACATTCTATAAATGTGCACAACCTTTACAAATGATAATTTTATAGTATAGTGAAAATTTAACTCAGAATATCATATCAATACTTTAAAACACTTCTTTTATAAATGAATCAATTTTAAATCTTCTTTGGCTTGTGGGCAGGATAAAACTAGTAGGAACAGACATAAGCAGAGAAATGCAGGGTGAGAGGACAAAGATTTAGAAAAGTGGTTGTGATTAGTGAGCAGTTTAAACATACATCGAGGTGGGGTGATGGGAATTCCACTCAGAGAAAGGCATGAATTTTCTGATGTCACTACAACAAGAGATTATTATTCAACATGTGGACCAAACATTCCTGAGAAGAAGCATACAGGGAGGGACTGAAAATGGCTCAGTGTTTGAAGTGTTTACCCTGTCAGCATGAGAACTAGGGTTTGGATCACCAGCACCCACATAAATGCCTGGTGGATGTGGTGGTCTACATATAGCTCCAGCCTATAAAGGTGCAGAGAGTGGATCCCAGAGTAACCTGACTTGCAAAGCTAGCCACTTAGGTGAGCTCTTATTTGATGGGGAGTCTCTGTTCAACCAGTAAGGTAAAAGAGTGATGGAGGGTGATTTTCAATACCAGTCTCCTACTTTCACATGCATTTAAACATATATGCCCAAACACATGTAAAATATGTACATATATACGCTAAATACATACACACATCTACAAAGAAAAATGGAAAAAAACAAAAAAGGCATAAAGGCATGCAGGGGAATGGTGCTTATATTTTGTGTGCCATAACTGGTATGGGGTATCTTTTTTATATTGTCCCAATCAATCTTGGTAGCAACCTCAGGGAGAGACAGTGTAAGATGCAGGTAAAGAAACTTTGGGTAAGGAGGAGGAATATCTGCCATGGTTAACTTGCTGCTGCTGATCTGTACAGCAGTAATTCACACTGACAGATATTTGTTTTTTCTACTGCATCCAATGCAAACTCTGAAGTGTATAGTGATGGCAATGTCTAGGGATAGAGCAGGCAGCACTGTGACAGGGAAGCTATAACTATTTTTGCGTGAATTTTGCAACAAATGGTTATTTGCTTTTAATGGAAATTTCTTAAGATTGAAATATTGGATTTCTGGAACCCTTGTGAGTTCAAAGCAGACACTTCGTTTTAAGAAGTCATGGGCACTTACAATCTTGTCAGCTATCAAGTAAGATGGAATAGGTTGCTCAAAGCATTTTCTTAACACCCGGAAAGGCAAAGGTTGTTTTCTATAGCTCTGTGGCTGTCCCTGGGCACCAGGGTGGTTCTTGATCTTAAGAGTTTCAGGTGACAAGATTTCATCACTATGGGAAAAGGTTTCTTAACCTCTAAGTGCTTTGGGTTCAGTGGGATCTTTGGGGAATGCTTACACCTGCAGGCTCAGGCCATGGGAAGTTAGTGGCTGGCTGGTGGAGGGCTGTGACAGCTTTCTACATCCATTCCCTTATCTCCTGATTACATGCTTTTTAGAAGCTGTCTCTAGGGTAAATCTCTTCAATTGATTTTGCTGTCAGGAGTCAGTTAAAGTTCACATGGGAAGGGAGATTCGTACCTCACCGGCTAAGTGCTTTAGCGATTTGCCCTATGTGGTAAATTATGGGCTTTATCAGCTTGGAGCTGGTTAATTTCCTGAACAGGGTGAAAATTATACCATTTGTGCCAACTGTTGATCTTCACATTTCAGTCACTGAGGAGTGAGTATAGGAAATGTAGTAAAAATGCCCAAGTCTCGGGACTGAATTTTTAATGTTACTGGCAATTTCTGTCACTCTGGCTACATTCTTCAGTCTATTACTGTGAATTGCTTTACAGCCTGACTCTACTATTTCCTCCAATTTCTTTAAGGAAGTATAAGGGCTTGATAAAAATAGTTACACTATAATTAGGGTTAGTCTTGGTTCTCCCCCCTCCCCCTCTAGTCTTAGTTCTTAATGTGTGTGATTATATTATGTCTTGAAAATAAAACAATGTTGTGATAAGTGACCGAAAAAGGCTGTGTTCTCATCCCATAGTTGGGTTCCCATCCCACAGCTGAGAGAAAGCACTATTTCCAAGATTCTAGTGTGACTACTAGAAAGAGGCAGTCACTCACCATCACCTCAGTCTTATTAAACTCAAACAAGCCTCACTGAACTTCTAAAAGCAATAACTATTCCTTAAAAATTATTTCACTCTACCAGAAATCTCCAAACAATGTCAATCATATGACTAACTGGTTTTCTCTTCTCTTTTCTTTTCTTTTCTTTTCTTTTCTTTTCTTTTCTTTTCTTTTCTTTTCTTTTCTTTCCTTTCCTTTCCTTTCCTTTCCTTTCCTTTCCTTTCCTTTTCTTTTCTTTTCAAGTTTTTCCAATTTTTTATTAGGTATTTTCTTCATTTACATTTCAAATGTTATCCGGAAAGTCCCCTATCATTTCCCCCCACCCTGCTCCCCTATCCACCCACTCCCACTTCTTGGCTGAACATAGGGCTTTCTCTTTTCTAAATCAATTTATTTTAGAAGGTATGGAAAGGTTTTCTAGCAAATTTTCTAGGTGAGCATTGAAGAGGTCTTCTAGTAGTCTCCTATGGCACCATTCTTACCTATGGATACTCTTCAAAATCTAGAGGACTATGTTCTCACAATAGCCCCTTAGCACGTCTCTGAATGATAGGGAAGCAGATTACTCCCAGACTTATTTCAAACTGCCTTGGCTTCTGGACATTTGTCCTTCTCCTCTTTGACTTGCTCTATCTTGCCCACAGCTTCTGGACCAATGACAT
Source organism: Mus minutoides (assembly GCA_902729485.2). NCBI lineage: Eukaryota > Metazoa > Chordata > Mammalia > Rodentia > Muridae > Mus > Mus minutoides. Next base: position 10,819 of record CACVCL010031109.1, read on the forward strand.
TTGGAAGGTAGATATGACATACTCACAGTTTGGAAACAACTGATTCACAGGTAGACATGCATACATTTTGGAGATAGACATAACTTCAGAATTCAAAGATTCAGAAATGTTTCCTGAAAGAAGTGTTTTGATTTGAACCCAGGTAGAGATCAAGGGTAGGAACAAAGGCTTGACAGAAGGAGATTGAAGAGATCTGATGGGAGAACCCAAGAGAGAGCCGTGCAGCACTGGCCATGGTAGAGGATGAGAAAGCCGAAGGTTGCAGGAGGTGGGCCACATGATGAGGGTTCTTTCCAATTTCAGTTTATGTTGCCGGGGTTTTTATTTCCAAAGAAGCTAGGGCGTCATTTAATAGTCTTTCCTAAAACTGTAGTTCTGAATCATTCATTTCCTTTTCCATCATAAAGCATTGCTCTTTGTTAAGCAAGTAGCCTTTTCTGAGAACAAATTGTAAGGCTGAGGCTCATTCTTCACACTGCCTCTCATGGGGTGAGACTGAAGCCTTAGTACATTTAACCTTAGACCTTTACCCAGTGATCAAGTCACCTTTGAAGGTGCTTCTTATATTTGAAGACTCTCCTTCCTTTACCTATAAAACAATTGAATGAATCATTACAAAAATCTTAGCACTGGCACTGCTTTACATAAAAGTCCTTAACAACCATTACTGCTTTACATAAAAGCCCTTAACAACCTTTCCTTACTGTGATCCTTGAGCTCCCAGTCTCTCTCTAGCTTGCTTCCCTCAGGTTCAGTGTTAGGCCTTACTGACTTGATCTTTGACATTCCTTACCCAGAAATGCCTGTTTTACTAGGCATTTCCTTCTATCCAGCTGATTTCCCCTACCAGATCACAGCCTCCTTAACATCCTCAGGCACTTAACATCCTCAGGCACTCGTTTCAGGCTTCCTACTTAGAGCAGTGTGTCTCAGCTTCTCTCTATTGTTTGCTTATAGCCTTAGTCATATCCTATGAAGCTAGTAAAATAGAGGGGATGTGTTTTGCTGTAGATGGAGCCACGTGTGACTAGAACTCTATTTTTTCTTTTGATTCATGTTTCTGGAACTTGTCTGGTACAACAGAACAGTTAGCAATGACTGTTGAACATCTTTATTGTCTGCTCACTCTCTTCTCACATTCTCTTCAGTCTCAAGAGCTCAGGCTCCTCCAGGGTCTTTCTTGCCACAGGTTCCCTATGATCTCATATATATTTTTTAATCTGCTGTTTCCTTTAAAAAAATTCCATGACTCTCTCTCTCTTTCTTTACTTCTCTCTTTATTCATTTATTTCACGTACTCACTTTACATCCTGAATGCAGTGCCTCCTCTCATCCCATCTCCCTCTTACCAACTCCCCTTCTCTGATAAGGGGGAGACTCCTGGGGTATCAACATACCTTGGCACGTCAAGTCGGCGCAGGTCTGGGTGCATCCTCTCTCACTGAGGCCTGACAGGGGCTCACTTAGGGGAACAGGAGGACTTCAGCCCTTTAAGACTAAAACATATATAAGATCAAGCCAGCCAAAATCTCATTAAGGAGGTGAAGTATCCCATTTTTATTTTTTCTTTCACTTCTTAAATTTTCCTTATACTATCAGCTGTGCCCTTATGATATCTCTATTCTTCTTTCCTTGGGAACCACCAGGTCTCAGATCTGTGTCCTGTCTTTCTAACATTGGAAGTTAAGTGTATTTTTCTAAGCAATGAGTGGACTTACAGCATCGTGGTTAAAACTGTTGCTGTGTAAGTATGTGGACTGTAGTTCAGAACTAGAGATTACATGTAAATACTCAGTAGTAGGGAGGTTTGCCTGTGATTCCAGCCTTGAGAGGTGGAGACAGTGGATCCCAGCGCAAGCTGTCTAGTAAGGCTAGCTATATTGGGAAGCTCTGGGTTAAATGGGAGACTCTGTGCCAGGGACTAAGATGGAAGAGTGACATTTTCCTGACAAATGTCTGTGCAAACATATGCATGTATACCCTGAACATGAATGCTCACATGTGTGCAATATATATATATATATATATATACACATACATATACACACACATATATATGCATATCACACAAACATGGAAAATATACAAAGCAAATAAAAGAGAAATATTCTTCAACACTTGTTCTATCATAAACTTTGTTCTACCTCTATCCCCAAGATATCTAGGAGGAACTCCTAACATTTCCTTCTCTTCCTCCTTTTTAATTTCTTCACTTCCTCTTTTACATTCCTCTGATCCTATGCTGTGGGGAAACTCTCCTTAGATGTATCTAGAAACTTTCTTCCTTGCCTGTTTCTAGTAAAATGATATCTTTCTAGTCTACATGATTGAACCTTAATCTCCAACTTAGTTATTCACAGACAATTAACAATAGTATTTAGAGTTAGCCTTCCAGAAAGCATAGAAATTTGGTTAAGTGACACCCATGTGTCAAACTCTGTTCTTTGTGTATTTTGTGTAGATGGTCATCAAGACACCTGGTCTTGAAATTGAACATATGAATTGGCTCTTCTTTCATCTACCCATTGTTCTGTTTGTGCTGGATATGTGTCCTTGCTTTAGTTGATGACCCCCGTGTTTTGCTTGTATGGAGTCTGCTTCTCTTAGTTCCACTCTCTTCCTTCTTTGTTTAGGTGTTTTCTGTAGTGTACAAGTACTGCCTTCCATCATTGGGAAGAGAGGCTCCTTGGTCTTGAAAACTTTATATGCCCCAGTAAAGGGGAATTCCAGGGCCAAGAAGTGGAAGTGGGGGGGGGATAGAGGGAACTTTCAGGGTAGCATTTGAAATGTAAATAAAGAAAATATCTAATAAAAAACAAAACAAACAAACAAACAAACAAAAAACAAGTACTGCTTTTCTTGTGAAACTTTCCTGGAATGCCACTCAAAAGCATTATTAGAATCTGCTCTCATTGGTGCTGCCTTTTGTAGGATTTATAAAAAACAAAACTTACCAAAAAATAAAAAACTCTCTCTCTCTCCATATATACAAACACATATTAAATATATTAAAATTTATATGTATATATTTTTCTTATTAAATTTATTAATAAGACTAAATTATAGCTAGAAACACGTTGAAAACAAAATCTGTACCTTAAAATTGTTTTCTTTATATTGCCTTTTTAAGTGTGTGTGTGTGTGTGTGTGTGTGTGTGTGCATGCCAGAGCATGTGTGTAGAGATTAGAAGTCAACCTACAGGAGTCTGTTTTCTCTTTATACAATGTGTGCCCTGAGGATTAAACTCAGGCATTAAGGCTTGGCAACAAGTTCCTTTACTTACTAACCTATCACACAGTTTCAAGTTCTGTCATTTATCTTATTCATTGTTGAAAACTAGAGGACACGGTAAAAGATTTGACTTCTTTTTTGGTATTGTTAACCACTTTTAAATTTTAATTTTTAACTTTTTATTGGTTCATTGTGCATCTCACCTCATGCACCCCAATCCCACTCATCTCACCTTCTGTTCATACTCTCCCTCCACCCTTGAACTTCTCTCCCAACATAGAAAAAAATCTCACTGTGAAAGCTATAGTGGGCCACAGTGTGTCCCACAGCATACCCTTTTGTCCACATTTCTTTTTTCTTTTCTTTATTAGAAATTTTCTTTATTTACATTCCAAATGTTATCCCCTTTCTTGATTTTCCCTCTGAAAACCCCTGATTTCCAACATGCTCCCCCTGCTCACCAACACACCCAATCCTGCTTCCTGGTAATGGCATTCTCCTACATTGGGGCATCTAGCCTTCACAGGACCAAGGGCCTCTCCTCCCATTGATGACCTACAAAGCCATCCTCTGCTACATATGATGCTGGAATCATGGGTCCTTCCATGTGTACCCTTTTGTTGGTGACTTATTCCCTGGGAGCTCTGGGGGTACTGGTTGATTCATATTGCTGTTCTTCCTCTGGGGCTGCAAACCCCTTCAGCTCTTTGGGACCTTTCTCTAGCTCCTCCATTAGGGAAATTGTGCTTAGTCCATTGGTTGTCTGAACGTACACCTCTGTATTTGTCAGGCCCAGGAAGAGTCTCTCAAGAGAAAGCTATATCAGGCTCCTGTCAGCAAGCACTTGTTGGCATCCACAATAGTTTCTGGGTTGGTAAATGTAATGGGAAGGATCCCCAGGTGAGGCAGTCTTTGATGGCATTTCCTTCAGTCTCTGCTCCACACTTTGTCTCTGTATCTCCTCCTATGGGTATTTGGATCCTATTTCTAAGGACCAAAGTATCCACACTTTGGCTTTCCCTTTTCTTGAGTTTCATGTGTTTTGCAAATTGTATCTTGGGTATTCTGAGCTTCTGGGCTAATATCCACTTATCAGTAAGTGCATACCATGTGTGTTCTTTTGTGATGGGGTAACCTCAATCATGATGATATTATCTAGTTCCATTCATTTGCCTAAAATTTCATAAATTCATTGTTTTAATTGCCGAGTACTACTCCATTGTGTAAATGTACCACATTTTCTGTATCCATTTCTCTGTTGAGGGACATATGGGTTCTTTCCAATTTCTGGCTATTATAAATAAGTCTGCTCCTTATTTATATGTATATATTTTTCTTTATTTTTAAAATGTATTAATAAGACTAAATTATAGCTAGAAACATGTTGAAAACAAAATCTGTACCTTAAAATTGTTTTCTTTATATTGCCTTTTAAAGTTTGTGTGTGGTGTGTGTGTGTGTGTGTGTGTGTGTGTATGTGTGTGTGCATGCCAGAGCATGTGTGTAAAGATTAGAAGTCAACCTACAGGAGTAGGTTGCTCCTTATTTATAATAGCCAGAAGCTGGAAAGAACCCAGATGTCCCTCAACAGAGGAATGGATACAGAAAATGTGGTACATTTACACAATGGAGTACTATTCTGCTATTAAAAAATGAATTTATGAAATTCTTGGGCAAATGGATGTATCTGGAGGACATAATCCTTAGTGAGGTAACCCAATCACAAAAGAAGTCATTGGATATGTGCTCACTGATAAATGGATATTAGCTCAGAAACTTAGAATACCCAAGATACAATTTGCAAAACACAAGAAAATCAAGTAGGAAGACCAGCGCGTGGATACTTCATTCCTCCTATGAATAGGAAACAAATACCCATGAAAGGAGTTAAAGAGATAAAGTTTAGAGCTAAGATGAAAGGATGGACCATACAGAGACTAAACCACTGGAGAATCCATCCCATAATCAGTCACTAAACTCAGACACTATTGCATAGGACAGCAAGTGTTTACTGAAGGGACCCTGATATAGCTGTCTCGTACAGAAGTGAATGCTCACAGTCATCTATAAGATGGAGCACGGGGCCCACAATGGAGAAGCTAGAGATAGAATCCCAGGAGCTGAAGGGGTCTGCAACCCTAGAAGAGGAACAACAATATGAACTAACCAGAACCCCCAGAACTCGTGTCTCTAGCTCCATATGTAGCAGAAGATGGCCTAGTGGTCATCATTGGGAGGAGAGGCCCCTTGGTATTGCAATCTTTTTATGCCCCAATGCCAGGTCCAAGAAGTGGGAGTGGGTGGGCAGGGGAACAGGGCAGTGGGAGGGGGGAGGGAACTTTCGGGATAGCATTTGAAATATAAATTAAAATATCTAATAAAAAATTGGAAAACAAAAACAAAAACAAAACAAAACAATACAAATAAAATAAATAAGGCTGCTATGAACACAGTGAAGCATGTGTCCTTATTACATGTTGGAGATTCTTCTGGGTATATTCCCAGGAGAGGTATTGTTGGGTCCTCTGGTAGTATTAAGTCCAATTTGCTGAGGAACCAGCAAACTGATTTCCAGAGCAGTTGTACCAGCTTGCAATCCCACCAGCAATGTAGGAGTGTTCCTCTTTCTCCACATCCCTGCCAGCATCTGACATCATCTGTGTTTTTGATCTTAGCCATTCAGAATTTTGGTGAGGTGGAATTTCAGGATTGTTTTGATTTGCATTTCCCTGATGACTAAGGATGTTGAACATTTCTTTAGGTGCTTCTCAGCCACTCTGTATTCCTCAGTTGAGAATTCTTTGTTTAGCTCTACACTCCATTATTTAATAGGATTATTTGATTCTCTGGAGTCTCACTTCATTAGTTCTTTGTATGTATTGGATATTAGCCCTCTTTGTAGGATTGACTCTTTTTCCTAATCTGTTGGTTGCCTTTTTATCTTATTGACAGTATCCTTTGCCTTACAGAAGCTTTGAAATTTTATGAGGTCCCATTTGTCAATTCTTGATTTTAGAGCATAAGCTTTTGGAGTTCTGTTCAGGAAATATTCCCCTGTGCCCATGTCCTCTAGGCTCTTCCCCACTTCCTCCTCTATAATTTTCAGTGTCTCTGGTTTTATGTGGAGGTCCTTATGCTCTTGGGATTGAGCTTTGTATTAGGAGATAAGAATGGATCAATTTGCATTCTTCTACTTGCTAATCACCAGTTGAGCCAGCACCATTTGTTGAACATGCTGTCCTTTTCCCACTGGATGGTTTTAGCTCCTTTGTCAAAGATCGAGTGATCATAGGTGTGTGGGTTCATTTCTGGGTCTTCAATTCTGTTCCACTGAACTACCTGTCTGTCACTGTACCAGTACCATCTTCTCATCTATACCTAACTCAAAACATCCAGGAAACCCAGCACACAATGAGAAGACCAAACCTACGGATAATAGGAGTAGATGAAAAAGAAGATTTTCAACTTAAAGGGCCAGCAAATATCTTCTTTTTGTTTTAGAGTTTTCAGGTGTGCTATTAGGCTGCTAATATATCCCCTCTCCAGTTTCTATTTGTGGGCATCAGAGCTATGGGTTTTTCTCTTAGGACTGCTTTCATGCGTCCAGTAAGTTTGGATATGTTGTGGCTTCATTTTCTTTAAACTCTTAAAAGTATTAATTTCTTTCTTTATTTCTTCCTTGAGGAAGTTATCATTGAGTAGAATATTGTTCAGCTTCCTCGTGTATGTGGGCTTTCTATTGTTTATGCTGTTATTGAAGACCAGCCTTAGTCTGTGGTGATCTGATAGGATGCATGGGATTATTTCAATCTTCCTGTATCTGTTGAGGCCTGTTTTGTGACTAATCATATGGTCAGTTTTGGAAATATTAGAATGACTATTCTAGCTTGTTTCTTTCATCAATTTACTTGGAAAATTGTTTTCAAGCCTTTTACTCTGAGGTAGTGTCTGTCTTTGTTACTCAGGTGGGTTTCCTCTATGCAGCAAAATGTTGGGTCCTGTGTATCTAACCAGTCTGTTAGTCTATGTCTTTTTATTGGGGAATTGAGTCCATTGATATTAAGAGATATTAAGGAAAAGTAATTGTTGCTTCCTGTAGTTTTTGTTGTTAGAGTTGGAATTCTGCTCATGTTGCTATCTTCTTTTGCATTTGTTGAACCAGCTTGCAATACCACTAATGGTGGAGGAGTGTTCCTCTTTCTCCACATCCTTGCTAGCATCTGCTGTCCAGCTGCTCTGCTCTTCCTGTGCCTTTTGTATTCCTTGTCCGCACTCTTTGCTTTCATATGCTCATTGCAATGATTCATTGTTCTGGTACAAGTCTTCTGTCTTCTGTTTCTCCATCAATATTGGGATCTCACTGGGATTCCTCAGATACTCTGTGTCATGGAGATCTTATAGTTTTATATGTTCAGAACTGGTCCATTCATGTCCTGCAGCAGTTCATAGATAGGGCTAGATGTTGGATGGGCTAATTTAAAGCTCTGGAATGTCACATCCACTCCAATGAAATCTGCGTGGCAAGTCCAAAAGCTTGGCTGCAGTCATGAGGCAAAAGTTTCATGGAAACTTGTCTCCTGGAGATTCTCTGGTGTCCCATAACTAGATTTGTCTTTGTGATAGTGTGGAGGTTCTTACATGCTTTCTTGCAGTATTTTACGGAATAAGAGCTAAAAATTTCAGGGTAGTTCAACAAAGTAAACTTAGAATAACAGCCGAGTCACTCCCATATGCAGGAATTTACAATGGTCTAGAAAGAATGTGGGTTGTGATTTAAGGAGGAACTAGAGTATTATTCATGTAAGTGTTATTAGACTTGATCTTCTCTGGTATATGTTTTTCTCTATGCCCAGAGGAATAGCATAATTAGGTATTTACGAAGGGACCCCTGGTGGTGGGTCAAACAATAGACTAGAATTGCACCTGAGCATGTTAGCCCTTTCACCCAGCTCCTGTGAACAGCTGATTTTAGATATGGCTGTTTTTATCTCAGTTGTAAACATTGCTTGGTTCCTGACAGCTTTTATGTAATGCATTTTCTCTGTTTTGTGTAAAGAGCCATTATACATCTCTTTGTACCTTGGCTGATGTATCATCTAGCTTCCTTGTTTTTCTTCTGTATTATAAATCTGATGTTCACTTTGAGAAGTTACATTCAGATCAACACTCCCTTGTGTTTGTGTCTGTTTGTCACTTGCTGCTGATTCCTTGCCCACCTGAGTACCAGAACCCTGATACTCCCACATGTTGAGGGACCAAACTGAGTCTAGTTTGTGGCACTGGATCTGTGCCTGAGTGGTACCTGAGCTCGCCAGCCCACTTGTTCTCCTGTTCTCACTCCCTTAGGGCATCTCACTAGCAACCTGAAATCAGGGCCAGCTCTATCTGCTGAACAGGCAAAGTGCAGAGCCAGATACCCCAAGTGCTGCTGCAGGTAAGGAGCAAGGCTAGCTTTCCTGCTTCATGATGGCCAACTCTCTCATGTGCTGTGGGTGGCCCAGAGTGCAGCCTGGGGATGGCAACTTCCCCTTGCCCACAATGCCACACAGCTGACAAACCACAAGGCAGCTCTACCATGTTTACACACTCAGTGCAGGCTCACCTGCATCCTGAACACCAGAATTAGCTATACTGTGATTGTCAGGTAAGTTTCAGGGCCCAGTTTTCTGGGTGCTGTAGTAGGTGAAGGGCAGGGACTATTCTCCTGTTCTCATGACCTGGTTTAAACTAACTCTACCACATGTCACTGGTTGCAAGGGCGAAGGGAGGAAAGGGATTCTCTTCCTTGTAGCCAACTCGCACCTGACAAGAGGAAGGGTCAGCTCTTCCAAACTCACACCCTTGCTGCTCTTGGCAACCTCTACATGTAGGGCCAGCTCTACTATGGTGCCCAGGTAAGGAACTTGGACAGCTTTCCTGCTCTAATGACCTTGAGGCCAGATATCCCATCTGCTACCAGTGGTGATAGGAGAGTAGATATCGCTCTCTTGGCCACTCCATCACTTAGGAGGAAAATAGCAAGACCAGGTCTCCTATGCTGCTATTTTTGGGGCTAGCTCATCTATAACTCACACAATGTGTCTGCCTGATCTCCCAAGCAGCAATCTAGGTGTGGTTCAACTATCTTACTATCAAGTCTCCAATACCAGCTCTCCTACAGTATCTATGTGAGCAGTAGGACCAGTTCTATACAGTTCTCAGTCACTGATATGACCCTGGGCAGCAACCCAGATCAGATATGTCTGCCTGGCATTTGGTGGTAACAGAGCCCTGATGTTGCAGGGCCATGGACCTAGATGTGGCACCCAGTTGCAACACCAGCCATGAACCCAGCATGGTTCCTGATGAGATCACTGGTTATTCACATTAAGCTCTTCCTCACTACTCTCTAGTTTCCAGTTCTGCCTCTCTTCATTTTGCCCACATTCTTCTGTTTCTCTTCAATTTCTCTACGTTTAGTGGTACCTGGGGTTTCTGAGTGTCTTGGCTTGTCTCAGGAGGGCTATGCCCAATATCTGCATTATGGTACCAAAAAGGGTCTCCTCATGTCTCAGGCATGGTCTTCTCCCGCTCTCCCTACAACTCCGGGCCTCTGCAGTATCTGACTGGTGGTCATCTCTGGCTAGTTCCCTATGTAGGGCCCATGGCACAGGCCTGGTGGTCATTGATTGAAGCTTTCAAGCTAATTCCTTCGGTAAGTTTTTGGATGTGGTGTTTGGGATGTCCCAGATGGGGTTATTTTAGTTTCTGGATTGTTCTCCATTCTGGGATCCCATCAGGGTCTGCAAACTGATGGACCGGTGTTCATCTCAGGCTACCTGTCTGTCTAGGACCCCTGGCACCAGCTGGTGGTTGTCTAAGGGTTGTTTTTTTTTTTTCTGGGAATATTAGTCTACTAATCATTCAGATGTTCATAGGTAGAATATAGTCCCTCTTTTCTCTGCCACCTGCTAACACACATATGACACAGAAGACATATCTGCTATACCCACCCAAAAAGGCAGGAACAATTTGATATTTTTTTGGTAAAGTTGAACCTAACAAATGGCCTTGTCCATTCTGTTTTTAGACCATGAACAAAAATTACTGGAAAAAGTAGATATAAATATTTTTCAATGCATATAATTTTTAGATATCAAAGTTGAGTGAACACTTGCTAAATATTTATAGGTTAAAATGTAATTGACATGTATTTAGCTGAATGCAAACAACAGATATTAACAATCCTTCTTTAAAGATAAACCAATAGAACTTAAGAGAGAAATCAAGCTTTCAGTTTTGCTTTCCCCAGAAAAAAAGAAAAAGGACAGAGAGATAAATGTGGTGCCTCTTGGTTGAATCAGGGGAAGGTACTGTGGTGACTAAAACAAATTCATAGAAAAATGTACTTGCTGTAGATGGGATAAATTGCTTCATAAGAATGCAGTGCTATAATAACCTGGAAGCTGGGCAGCTCTTTCAGGAGACTCTACAAAGGTCTCCGTACAGCTGGAACAGAATGCATTTCCTTACTGTTCAATTCATGGCGTTTTCAATTGAATGATGAAATTTGCATTCAGTGATAAATATGTCTTCAGGGGATGGACTAGGTGTGTGCTCAGTTCATTGGCAGTCTGATGGGAAATTTTACTGCATTCCATGTCAGAGGTTAGGCAATAAAAGCATTTCATTTTGAGGTTAAAATCTATTTCAGTCAAGTGGATTGCAAATAATTACATCGTAGGACCAACTCACAATTTTCTACTTTTAGAGAAGGCAGAATTGTAAATGAAATTTAGGTTATAATAGCAATTTAAAATAATGATAGACATGGAATGTTACAATTGAAAAAGAATTTGCATACATTTAATTTACTCTGAGAACTGGCTTGGTACAGTCACTCAAGCCAAGTGAGTAAGTGACTAGCTCTCAGCAAGACCTGAGGAGTGACAGACCCGAGGATTGACAGACCCGAGGAGTGACAGACCCGAGGAGTGACAGACAGTTCAATGCTCTCCTTGTCACCATAGTCCTCACTCACCTCATCTCAGAAGGAATGGATACTTTTAAATTTTCTTATCTCAGGCTAGTGACTTTGATATTTTCAGCTGCTTTGAAAGTTTTTTTTTAAATAGCTTTGATCCATATATCCTTCTCAGATTTAGAAGGATTTCTATAAATAGTGACATTTCTTTTTAATATTTCACGTCCTTCTACAAAATTAGAAGTCAACTTGGAACAGTGTATTCTTTCCTGAAAATGTATGAGAACATGCTTCATCAGTTTAAGAGTTATTTTATGACAATTAACTTTATGGCTTTTAAGAAAGTAAGAAACATGTAACATGAAATGATCTTTACTATGTGCAGAGCAAAGTGAAGTCCAAATAATTTAATTTACTCTATGCTCTTATTTTGTTCTTAATACATTCCCTCTTCTGGAATCTTCTTTAGCGAAGTGCTCCACTGGATGTTACGATGTGTCATGCCTTGAGTGAAAGGAAATAGAAAGAAGAGAAAGAAAAAGATAAATATAGGAGACATGGGTGCTTGGGTATTGGTTCTCAAAAATCTTGATTTTTCTTTAATTAATATGTTCTGATGAATTAATTAGAAATGATTACCATATTTATTTTATTTTTATAACACCTTAAGAGTTATAGTGGACACACACGCACACACACACACACACACAGAAAGAGACACACACACCAATTTATTAGTTGCCTTATATGGTAGAGGCTCTACAGTCCAAAAATGGCTGTTTGCATGCTGGAGATGCAGAGAAAGAGGAATTTGTAGCTGCTTAGCTCACAAATCTGGAGGCCTCAGTAGTCACTCTGAAGACCTGGAATATTTCTGGAGAGTTGTTGGTTTCAGTACATGTAGCCAAGGAAGCTAGCATCTAACATCAGCAGAAGATGATGGTCTTGGCAGTAGCAACAGTGGTAGGTTGTTGTTGGTGATGGAAAGACAGACACTCAAGAAGAAGCTAAAACAAGTAGACATCCTGCATTTCTCCAGGATGTATTTATACCCAGGTCAGAAGGTATTGCCTACTCTGAGAGCAGGTCTTACCTACTCAGTTAATTTTTTTCTGGAAATATCTTAAAAACATGCCCAGAATTCTCCCAGAATTCTAAATCCTGTCAACTTGACAATCAAAATGAACCATCCACAACTTGTATATATAACATATTAAAAGTGAATGCTCAGAAGCGTCACATGATTTCCCCCATGAGACACACCCAGAATATTTCAGAGCTTGCATCAGACCAAAATAAGATTTTATACTTCAGAATTCTATCTTCTCATCTGAGCCACTTCTCTTCTAGTATGGAGACCTCAAGGACTAATAGCATTTCCATCTGTATGGTTCATTGCCACATTTCATCAGTCATGGGGTGTTGGCATCAAAGCTAACACATTTGGTCTTTCAGGGAAAGGTTGTGTAGCTCTGTTTTCTAGGACCGATAATCTTCCAGCAGGAGAGTTGCAGGTGCTTGGTGAGATTAAAAATAACAACTTTAATGGAAGCAATATATTTAAGAACTTTTGAAGCTTCTTTCCAGAAGAGCTAGACTGATGCCTTTAGTCTACTCATTCTAATTCACTTGACACATCAGGTACGGGATGTTACACAAAGGTCTCTTTGGATAAAGTCTCCTGTGATACAAATTCCCAAATTTTTATTTACCTGTATGACTTTGTGATTCTCAGTCTACACAACAGTAACAATCATTTATGATGTTACATAAATTACTTTTCCTGTTGCTGTGATAAACATACTCGGATAGAAGTAGCCTAAGGGAGAGTTTGTTTCTGATCACAGTTCATGAGTACTATTCATCATGATAGGAAGTCCTGGTTAAGGGAAGAAGTTAAGGCTACTGCTATTTACAGTCAGTAATCATCAATAAATGCTGGTGGTGAGTGTATTTTCCTTTATGATATATTCAGGGTGGGTGGATCTTTCCATCTTAGTTAATATAATCAAGATAATCCACCACATGCCAAAAGGACTGTAGCCCCAGGTGATTCTAGATCTCAACAAGTTGACTATTGAGTAACTATAACCTATAATATACTGTTATTGTATTTCAGAATCTTGGTTATAATCATGTACATGAGTGCTGTAGATATTACCATCCTCCTAAATTTCCATATTTCTCTACACTGTCTTAACAGTATGAGTGATTGAATTACACATATTCTATGTACACAATTATGTGTGAATGATGTTTATATATTAAAAATTATACACACCTTTACCGCATTCATAAGTAAGACACTTGGGCCAACAAAAATGTTAATTGAGCATCCAGTTCACAATATGTGAGTGAAGCATAAACATGACTGTGTGTTGTTAAAGTTTATTTAAAAAATACATGTATTAGAAAAACATTAGAGCTCCATAAAAGGCAGTTGAGAGGCCCACAGAATAACTCCTCATTTCTTAGCATAATGCCATACCTTCCTTGGTTTCTCGATCTTCTGATACTTCATTCTAGAAACTATGAGACTATGTGACTATCCATGTATCTCTCCTCATCTACAGAAAACTCAGGTTCATGTGACTCTTACAAGTCATCAACCCTCTCATTGATAAGTCTTTCCATATATACATTCTCCAAAATATTATAGGTTACTGTTGGAGATCTCTCCTAATGCTTTGATTTAATCTGAACTCTGAATGTCAAATGCTGAGGGTCCTTGTCTCCAATTTTTTTTTTTAATCAATCAATGAAGATGCAAACGGCCAATGGCTGGGTACAGGACAGGACCCTTGGAGTTGTGCAGGCGAGGTCACAGAGAGGAATGGATTGCCATGCCTTCAGGTAGAAGGATGGGATGCAGCAGCAGCAGCAGCAGGAAATAAAACCAATGAGCCATATGAGACTTCAGGTAAGTGGCCATTGGCCACTTGCATGATTGGGCCTAGGGTAGCAGGGGAAGTTTAGGAGTGCCCAGCTTTTGAGATAGTCATGGCATTTTATTTTACTTTATTTTTTTCATTTTTTTATTAGATATTTTCTTTTTTAACAGCTATATTAGACAAGACAGTTCTTGCTTGCTTAGCTTTGCTATTTTGTAAACCCTCCACATGTCACTATTTGGAACTCAAAACTGATGGTCACATTAATGGTACATGTGTTTCTTAGAAAAGAATTACCATTATTTTAAAAACATTTTGTGTTTTACATTTAATTTGTTTATTGTGTATGTGTATGTGTTTGTGTGTATGCATGTGTGGAGGTCAGCAGACAACTTGTGAAAGTCAATTCTCTCCATCTACCATGTGGATTCAGGAGATTGAACTCAGGTTTTTAGGCTTGTTAATGACAAATACCTTTGTCTGATGAACCATTTTTCAGCCTTGTTATAATTTTTTGACATAAAATAAGAAATAAAATGGATCTGTACTACACATTTTAATATTTTTGTTGATATTTCTGTTTTATCTTATTAAACTATCTTTTTCTCTTAAAACCAAAACGTTCACAGCAAATTAATTTTTTTTTTGTATTTGATTTGTTTTTGCTTTTTATAATCCAAGTTTCCTACTGTGGCATTTTTTTCCAGGTTAATTTTATGATATTTATGCTTCAGTGAAGCTCATGTTTGAGGTGACTTAAAAATGTAGCTATCACTTAGAATGCTGATGTCCTCCAAAATTACAGTCCAAGTCAGTAGCACTAGACTGCTAATTAGCTTTAGGAATGGAATTTGATTACAATTTAAGAAATCTTGTGCTTTCTTGTTTTCTCAAATGAAGTCCTCTTTTGTCTGGCTTACAAATGTTTGTTTTATATATTTATGCAAGTCTTGTGTTAAAATCAAGGTTTAAATCTTCTTCTGTGTAATGCTCAAAGTGCCAATTCTGTATTCAATGATTGTTTTCTGTTTCTTTCTATTTAACTCTATTTTGTGAAGTGTGTAGGTATTTCTTGTTTTTTAAAATTAGATATTTTTTATTTACATTTCAAATGTTATCCCCTTACCTGGTTTTCCCTCTGAAAACCCACTATTCCCCCCACCCCTTCCCCTGCTCTCCAACCCACCCACTCCTGCTTCCGGGCCCAGGCATTCCCCTATACTGGGGCATAGAACATTCATAAGACCATGGGCCTCTCCTCCTATTGATGACTGAATAAGCCATCCTCTGCTACATATGCAGCTGAAGCCATGAGTCCCACCATGTGTTTTCTCTGGTTGGTGGTTTAGTCCCAGGGCACTATGGGTGTACTGGTTAGTTCATATTGTTGTTCCTCTTATGGGGCTTCAGACCCCTTCAATTCCTTGGGTACCTTCTCTAGTTCCTCCATTGGGGACCCTGGGCTCAGTTCAGTGGATGGCTGTGAATATCCACCACTGTATTGTCTGGCACTGGAGGAGCCTCTTAGCAGACAGCTATATCAGGCTCCTGTGAGCAAGCTCTTGTGGGCATCTGCAATAGTGTTTGGATTTGGTTGTTGTATATGGGATGGATCCCTGGGGTTGGGGTCGGAGGCAGTCTCTGGATGGACATTCCTTCACTCTCTGCTCCATACTTTGTCTCTGTAACTCCTTCCATGGCTATTTTGTTTCCCTTTCTAAGAAGGATAGAAATATCCACACTTTGGTTTTCCTTCTTCATGAGGTCCATGTGTTTTTCAAATTGTATCTTGGGTATTTTGAGCTTTTGGGCTAATATCCACTTATCAGTGAGTGCATATCATGTGTATTCTTCTGTGATTGGGTTACCTCATGCAGGATGATATCCTACAGGTCCATCCAGTTGCCTAAGAATTTCATAAATTCTAAAGAAAATGTGGTACATTTACACAATGGAGTACTACTCAGCTATTAAAACCAATAAATTTGTTTGAGATAATTTTATATCCAACTACTTTGCTAAAGTTGTTTATAAGGTTTAGTTCTCTGGTGTAATTTTTGGGGTCACTTAAGTATATTATCATATTCTCTGAAAATAGTGATATTTTAACTTCTTCCTTTTCAATTTATATCCCTTTGATCTCCCTTTGTTGTCTATTTGCTCTGGCTAGGACTTCAAGTACTATAATAAATAGGTAGGGAGAGAGTGGGCAACCTTCTCTACTCACTGATTTAATTGTGATTGTTTTAAGTTTCTCTCTATTTAGTTTGATGTTGGCTACTGGTTTGCTGTATTATTGCTTTGACTATGTTTAGGTAGGGGCCTTGAATTCCTGATCTTTCCAAGACTTTTTACCATGAAGGGGTGTTGGATTTTGTCAAATGCTTTCTCAGCATCTAATGAAATGATCATGTTGTTTTTCTTTGAGTTTTTTAAAATTTAATTTTATTTGTAATTCATTTTTACACTCCATATTTTATTCCCCATCTCCCCATTCACCATCTGACTTCTCCACATCCTATACCTCCTCCCCACCCCTCCCCATCTCCAAGTGGATGTCCCCATCCCCCACCCCACCTGACCTCTTAACTCCCTGGTGCCTCCAGTCTCTGGAGAGTTAAGTGCTTCATCCCTGAATGAATACAGACCTGGAAGTCCTCTACTGTATATGTGTTAGGGGCCTAATATCTGCTGGTGTATGTTGCCTGTTTGGTGGTCCAGTGTTTGAGAGATCTCAGTGGTTCAGATTTATTGAGACTGCTGGTACTCCTACAGGGTTGCCCTTTTCTTCAGCTTCTTTCAGCCTTCCCCAATTCAACAACAGGGGTCAGCTGCTTCAGCCCGTTGGTTGGGTGCAAATAACTGCATCTGACTCTTTCAGCTGCTTGTTGGGTCTTCTGGAGGACAATCATGATAGATCCTTATTTGTGAACATTCTATAGTCTCAGGCCTTTGGACTTCCTCTTGATCTGGATTCCACTTTGGGCCTGTCACTGGACCTTCTTTTTTCAGGCTCCTCTCCATTTTCATCCCTGTAATTCTTTCAGACAGAATCAATTATGGGACAGAGGAGTTACTGCAGGATGACAACTCCGTCTTTCACTTGATGTCTTTGTGATGGAGGTGGCATCTATAAGTTCCCTCTCCCTACTGTTGGGCATTTCATAAAAGGTCCCTCCCTATGAGTCCTGGGAGTCTCTCACCTCCCAGGTTTCTGGTGCATTCTGAGGGGTCTGTCCAACCTCCTATTTCCTAAGGTTGCCTGTTTACATTCTTTTTGCTGGCCCTCAGGACTTCAGTCCTTTTCCCTCACCCAATACAAGATCAGGTCCCCCTTTACCCCCCCCCCCATACCATCCATATTTCCTCCCAAGTTCATCCTTCCCTCTCTCCCTCCCTCCCTCCTTCCTTCTCTCCCCACTTGAGATTGTTTTCTTCTCTCTCCCAAGTGGGACTGAGGCATCCTCACTTGGGTACTTTAGCTTATTGAGCATTTTGAATTTTGTGGACTGTATCTTGTGTATTTTTTTCTTTTTTCTTTTTGGCTAATATCCACTTATTAGTAAGTACATAACATTCATGACCTTTTGGGTCTGAGTTACTTCACTCAGGATGATATTTTCTAGTTCCATCCATTTACCTGCAAAAGTCAGGATGTCCTTGTTCTTAATAGCTGAGTAGTATTCCATTGTGTAAATGAACCTCATTTTCTGTATACATTCTCCTGTCGTGGGAAATCTAGGTTGCTCTGGCTATCACAAATAAGGCCACTATGAACATAATCAAACAGGTTCCCCTGTGGTATGGTAGGGCATCTTTTGGGTATATTCCCAAGAGTGGTATAGCTAAGTCTTCAGGTAGATATATTTCCAATTTTCTGAGGAACCTCCACATTGATTTGCAGAGTGGTTGTACCAGTCTGCAATCACATCAGCAATGGAAGAGTGTTTGGGTTTTGATCTTAGCCATTCTGATTGGTGTAAGGAGGAATCTCAGGGTTGTTTTGATTTTCATTTCTCTGGTCACTTAGGACTTTGAGCATTTTTTTTAGGTGCTTCTCAGCCATTCAAGATTCCTCAGTTGTGAATTTTTGGTTTAGTTCCATATCCTATTTTTTTTATTGTATTGTTTGGTTTTTGGTTATTAACTTCTTGAGGTTTTTTTTTAAAAAAATATATATTTTGGATATTAGCCCTCTATTGGGTGTGGGTTTAGTGAACACTTTTTCCCAAATTTGTAGTTTGCCGATTTGTCTTATCCACTATGTCCTTTGCCTTACAGGATCTTTCCAGTTTTATGAGAATACATTTATTAATTCTTGATCTTAGAGCATAAGCCATTGGAGTTCTGTTTAGTAAAATTTCCCTGTGCCCCTGAGTTCAACGCTTTTTCCCACTTTCTCTTCTATTAGATTTAGTGTATCTGCTTTTATATTGAGGTCCTTGATCCACTAACATTTGAGCTTTGTACAAGAAGACAAATATGGATCTATTTTCATTCTTCTACATACAGACAGCCAGTTAAACCAACACCATTTATTGAAGATGCTTTCTTTTTTTCTATTGTATATTTTTTATGTCTTTGTCAAAGATCAAGTGACCATAAGTGTGTGGTTTTATTTCTGGGTCTTTAATTCTATTCCATTGATCAATGTGTCTGTCTCTGTTCCAAAATGATGTAGTTTTTGTCACTATTGCCTTGTAGTAGTAGAGCTTGAGGTCAGGGATGGTGATTCCTCCAGCTGTTCTTTTATTGTTAAGAATTGTTTTCTCTTTGCTGTCTACAAGAAACACACCTCAAGAAAAAAGACAGACACTACCTCAGAGGGAAAGGCTGGAAAATAATTTTCCAAGCAAACGGCCCAAAGAAAAAAGCTGGGGTAGCCATTCTAATATCGAATAAAATAGACTTTCAACCCAAAATTATCAAAAGAGACAAAGAGGGGCACTTCATACTCATCAAACGCAAAATATTCCAAGAAGAACTTTCAATTCTGAATATCTATGCTCCAAATGCAAGGGCAGCCACTTTCATTAAAGAAACTTTAGTAAAGCTTAAAACACACATTGAATCTCACACAATAATAGGGGGAGATTTCAACACCCCACTCTCATCAAAGGACAGATCCTGGAAACAGAAACTAAACAGAGACTCAGTCGAACTAATGGAAGCTATGAAACAAATGGACTTAACAGATATCTACAGAATATTTCATCCTAAAACAAAAGCATATACCTTTTTCTCAGAACCTCATGGCACCTTCTCCAAAATTGATCACATAATTGGCCACAAAACAGGCCTCAACAGATTCAAAAATATTGAAATTGTCCCATGCATCCTATCAGATCACCATGGACTAAGGCTGCTATTCAATAACAACATAAGTAGCAGAACACCATCATTCACTTGGAAACTGAACAACATTCTACTCAATGATACCTTGGTCAAGGAAGAAATAAAGAAAGAAATTAAAGACTTTCTAGAGTTTAATGAAAATGAAGCCACAACATACCCAAACTTATGGGACACAATGAAAGCATTCCTGAGAGGTAAACTCATAGCTCTGAGTTCCTGCAAAAAAAAAAATGGAGAGAGCTTATACCAGTAGCTTGGTAGCACATCTGCAAGCTCTAGAACAAATGGAAGTAAAGTCACCTAGGAGGAGTAGACGGCAGGAAATAATCAAACTCAGGGGTGAAATCAACCATGTGGAAACAAAAAGAACTATCCAAAGAATCAATCAAACCAGGAGCTGGTTCTTTGAAAAAGTCAACAAGATAGACAAACCTTTGGCCAGACACACTAGAGGGCACAGGGATAGCATCCGAATTAACAAAATCAGAAATGAAAAATGAGACATAACAACACATCCCGAGGAAATCCAAAACACCATCAGATCCTTCTACAAAAGGTTATATTCTAAAAAATTGGAAAATCTAGAGGAAATGGATAACTGTCTAGACAGATACCAAGTTCCAAAGTTAAACCAGGATCAGATTAATAACCGAAACAGCCCTATATCTCCTAAAGAAATAGAAGCAGTCATCAATAGTCTCCCAATCAAAAAAAAGCCCAGGACCAGATGGGTTTAGTGCAGAGTTCTATCAGACCTTCAAAGAAGACCTAGTTCCAGTTCTTCTCAAAGTATTCAACAAAATAGAATCTGAAGGTACACTACCAAATTCATTCTATGAAGCCACAATTACTCTGATACCTAAACCACATAAGGACACAAAAAAGAGAACTTCAGACCAATTTCCCTGATGAATATCGACGCAAAAATACTCAACAAAATTCTCGCCAACCAAATCCAAGAACACATCAAAATGATCATCTATCATGACCAAGTAGGCTTCATCCCAGGAATGCAGGGATGGTTTAATATATGGAAATCCATCAACGTAATACACTATCTAAACAAACTCAAAGATAAAAACCACATGATCATCTCCTTAGATGCTGAGAAAGCATTTGACAAAATCCAACACCCATTCATGATAAAGGTCTTGGAAAGATCAGGAATTCAAGGCCCTTACCTAAACATGATAAAAGCAATCTACAGCAAACCAGTGGCCAACATCAAACTAAATGGAGAGAAACTGGAAGCAATCCCACTAAAATCAGGGACCAGACAAGGCTGCCCACTTTCTCCCTACCTATTCCATATAGTACTTGAAGTCCTAGCCAGAGCGATTCGACAACAAAAGGAGGTCAAGGGGATACAAATTGGAAAGGAAGAACTCAAAATTATTGCTATTTGCAGACAATATGATTGTATATATAAGTGACCCCAAAAACTCCACCAGAGAACTCCTAAACCTGATAAACAGCTTCAGTGCAGTAGCTGGATATAGAATTAACTCAAACAAATCGATGGTCTTTCTCTATGCAAAGGATAAACTGGCTGAGAAAGAGATCAGGGAAACATCACCCTTCAAAATAGTCACTAACAATATAAAATATCTTGGTGTGACTCTTACAAAGGAAGTGAAAGATTTGTATGACAAGAACTTCAAGTCTCTGAAGAAAGAAACTGAGGAAGATCTCAGAAGATGGAAGGATCTCCCATGCTCATGGATTGGCAGAATCAATATAGTAAAAATGGCTATCGTGTCTAAAGCTATCTACAGATTCAATGCAATCCCCATCAAAATTCCAACTCAATTCTTCAAGGATCTAGAAAAGAAAATTAGAAAGTTCAACTGGAATAACAAAAAACCTATACTAACAAAAAATCTTCTCAACAATAAAATAACCTCTGGTGGAATCACCATGCCTGACCTCAAGCTGTACTACAGAGCAATCGTAACAAAAACTGCATGGTACTGGTACAGCAAGAGACAGGTAGATCAAAGGAATAGGATCGACTACCCAGAAATGAATCCACACCTATGGTCACCTGATCTTTGACAAGGGAGCTAAAACTATCCAGTGGAAAAAAGACAGCCTTTTCAACAAATGGTTTTGGCACAACTGGCAGCTATCATGTAGAAGAATGGGAATTGATCCATTCTTATCTCCTTGTACTAAGGTCAAGTCTAAGTGGTTGAAGGATCTCCACATAAAACCAGGGACACTGAAACTTATAGAGGAGAAAGTGGGGGAAAGCCTAGAAGATATGGGCACTGGGGAAAAATTCCTGAACAAAACAGCAAAGGCTTGTGCTGTAAGATCAAGAATTGACAAATGGGACCTCATAAAGTTGCAAGGCTTCCGTAAGACAAAAGATACTGTCAACAAGACAAAAGGGCCACCAACAGATTGGGAAAGGATCTTTTCCAATTCTAAATCAGATAGAGGGCTGATATCCAATATATATAAAGAACTCAAGAAGGTGGACAGCAGAAAATCAAATATCCCCATTAAAAAGTGGGGCACAGAGTTAAACAAAGAATTCTCAACTGAGGAATACTGAATGGCTGAGAAGCACCTGAAAATATGTTCAACATCCTTAATCATCAGGGAAATGCAAATCAAAACAACCCTGAGATTCCACCTCACACCAGTAAGAATGGCTAAGATCAAAAAATCAGGTGACAGCAGATGCTGGTGTGGATGTGAAGAAAGGGGAACACTCCTCCATTGTTGGTGGGACTGCAAGCTTGTTCAACTACTCTGGAAATCAGTCTGACGGTTCCTCAGAAAATTGGACATAGTACTACCGGAAGATCCTGCAATACCTCTACTGGCATATATCCAGAAGATATTCCATCTGGTAATAAGGACACATGTTCCACTATGTTAATAGCAGCCTTATTCATAATAGCCAGAAACTGGAAAGAACCCAGATGTCCCTCAACAGAGGAATGGATACAAAAAATTTGGTATATTTACACAATGGAGTACTACTCAGCTATTANGAAGATCCTGCAATACCTCTACTGGCATATATCCAGAAGATATTCCATCTGGTAATAAGGACACATGTTCCACTATGTTAATAGCAGCCTTATTCATAATAGCCAGAAACTGGAAAGAACCCAGATGTCCCTCAACAGAGGAATGGATACAAAAAATTTGGTATATTTACACAATGGAGTACTACTCAGCTATTAAAAACAATAAATATATGAAATTTCTAGGGAAAAGGATGGATATGGAGGCCATCATCCTGAGTGAGGTAACCCAATCACAAAAGAACTCACAGAACATGTACTCACTGATATGTGGATATTAGCCCAGGAACCTAGACTACCCAAGATACAATTTACTAAACACATGAAATTCAAGAAGAAGGAAGATCAAAATGTGGGCACATCACCCCTTCCTAGAATTAAGAAAAAAGCACACATTGAAGGAGTTACAGAGATCATGTGTGAAGGTGAATCCAAAGGATGGACCCAATGACTGCCGCTGCCAGGGATCCATCCCACAATCAGCCACCAAAAATAGACACTATAGCATATGACAGCAAGATAGTGCTGAAAGGTCCCTGATATAGCTTTCTCATGGGAAACTATACCAGTGCCTGGCAAACATGGAGGTGGATGCTCACAGTCAGCTATTAGATGGAACACAGGGTTCCCAAAAAAGGACTTAGAGACAGTACCCAAGGAGCTGAAGTGGTCTTCAACTCTATAGGTGGAAGAATAACATGAACTAACTAGTACCCCCTGAGCTCATGTCTCTAGCTGCATATATAGAAGAGGATGGCCTAGTTGACCATCATTGGGAAGAGAGGTCCCTTGGTCATGCAGACTTTATATGCCCCAGTACAGGGGAATGCCAGGGCCAAGATGTGGGAGTGGGTGGGTAGGGAAGCAGGGCCAGGAGGGGGGAGGGTTTAGGGAACTTTCTGGATAACACTTGAAATGTAAATGAAGAAAATATCTAATAAAATTTGGAAAAAAAAGAATTGTTTTCGCTATTTGATATTCTGTTTTTTTTCCTTTCTAGATGAATTTGAGAATTATTCATTCCATATCTTTGAAGAATTGTTTTGGGATTTGATGGTGATTGCATTGAATCTATAGATTGTCTTTGGCAGTATAGCCATTTTTACTTTGTTAATTCTGCCAATCCATGAGCATGGGAGATCTCTCCATTTTCTGAGATCTTCTTCAATTTCTTTCTTGAGAGTCTTGAAGTTATTGTCATACAGGTCTTTCATTTGATTGGTTAGAGTTACCCCAAGATATTTTATATTAATTTTGGCTTTTATGGAGGAAACTTTTTCTCTAATTTCTATATCAGCCTGTTTATCATTTGTATAAAGCAAGGCTAGTGATTTATTTGACTTAATTCTACATGCAGCCACTTTGTTGAAGATTTTTATCAGCTGTCCAGTTGTCTGGTGGAATTCTTGGGGGCACTCATGATTATCATATCATCTTATCACTTATACTATCATATCACCTGCAAATAGTGATACCTTTATTTTTTCTTTACTAATTTGTATCCCTTTGATCTCTTTTTTGTTGTCTTATTGTTCTAGCTAACACTTTGAGTACTATATTGAATAGATATGGGGAGAGTGGGAGTCCTTATCTTGTTCCAGATTTCAGTGGGATTGCTTTCAGTATGTCTCCATTTATTTGATATTGACTATTGATTTTCAGTAAGTTCTTTTTTTATGTTTATGTATGGACCTTGAATTTCTGATCTCTCCAATACTTTTAACATGAAGGGGTGTTGTATTTTGTCAAATACTTTTTCAGCATCTAAGGAGACGATCATGTGATTATTTTCTTTGAGTTTGTTTATACAGTGGATTACATTCATGGATTTTCATATATTAAATCTACCTTGCATTCCTGGGTGAAGCCTACTTGATCGTGGTGAATGATGGTTTTGATGTGTTCTTGGATTCGTTTTGTGAGAATTTTATTGAGAATTTTTGCATTGATATTCACAAGGAAAATTGGTCTGAAGTTCTCTTTCTGTGTTGGGTCTTTGTGTGGTACAAGTATCAGAGTAATTGTGGCTTCATAAAACGAATTGGGTAGAGTACACTCTGTTTCTATTTTGTGGAATAGTATAAGGAGTATTAGTATTAGGTTGTCTTTAAAGGTCTGTCAGAACTCTGCATTAAACCCATCTGGTCCTTGACTTTTTGGTTGTTAGATTATTACTGACTGTTTCTATTTCTTTAGGGGATATGGGAATATTTAGATCATTAATCTGATCCTGATTTACTTTTGGTACCTGATATCTGTCTAGAAAATTGTCTAGAATTGCTGCCACTTTATTGATTTCAGCCCTGAGTTTGATTATTGCCTGCCTTGTACTCCTTTTGGGTGAATTTGTTTCTTTTTGTTCTAGAGTTTTCCGGTGTGCTGACAAGCTGCTAGTGTATTCTCTCTCTAGTTTCTTTTTGGAGGCACTCAGGGCTATGAGTTTTCATCTTAGGATGGATTTCATTGTGTCCCATATGTTTGGGTATGTTGTGGCTTCATTTTCATTAAATTCTAAAACGTCTTTAATTTCTTTATTTCTTCCTTGACCAAGTTATCATTTAGTAGAGTGTTGTTCAGCTTCCACGTGTATGTGGCCTTTCTGTTATTTATGCTGTTATTGAATATCAGCCTTAGTCTGTGGTGATCTGATAGGATGCATTAGATATTTCAATCTTCTTGAATCTGTTGAATGATGTTTTGTGACCAATTACATGGTTAATTTTGGAGAATGTTTCATGAGGTGCTGAGAAGAAGGTATAGCCTTTTGTTTTAAGATAAAATGTTTTATGTTTTATAGATATCTGTTAAATCCATTTGTTTTATAACTTTTGTTAGTTTCACTGTTTATCTGTTTAGTTTCTATTTACATGATCTGTCCACTGATGAGAGTGGAGTGTTGTAGTCTCCCATTGTTATTGTGTGTGGTGCAATGTGTCCTTTGAGCTTTGGTAAAGTTTTTTTTTTTTTTTTTTTTTTTTTGAATGTGGATACCCTTGCATTTGGAGCATAGATGTTCAGAATAGAGAGTTCATCTTTATAGATTTTACTTTTAATGAGTTTGAAGTGTTCCCCATTGTCTTGGTTTTGTTTTTGTTTTTTATAACTTTAGGTTGAAAGTCGATTTTATTCGATATTAGAATGGCTACTCCAGTGTGGGGCAGTGGGCATGGGGGAATAAAGAGAGTGGGAGGCAACATGCAGCCTGCCAGAGTTCCAGTGCTCTGGGCAGGCAGACTCCATAGGACTGCTGCAAGCTTTCCACATGGCTCTGGGTGGAGAGAGAGGTGGTAAG